>JAWPHD010010317.1:0-94953 GCA_037043455.1 Cyrtodaria siliqua
GTAATACGTGTACGGGAAAATATGACAAACAGAGATAACTTAGATTTTTACGCGATCTGATAGTACATATGATTATTATTCATAATAGTAATACGTAAAGAATATGTACAATATTATCTGGCTAGTTGTTATGATTGTTAATATGACTATTGTTATAATTATTGCAGCAAACCTGTATCAAGACACAACGTTAATCGCTTCTCAAGTGAGCCCAGAAGTTGCATGTACAAGCCATGACAAGCAACAATGCGTTCCACCGTAAGTTTTTCATATGTATACGTACTTTCAACAGATATGCACAAGTCAGAAATGAAACGGGCACTCTATGGCACGCAGAATGATACTTGTTGACATTTCATTGCCAAGGGACGTAATACGTGTACGGGAAAATAGGACAAACAGAGATAACTTAGATTTTTACGCGATCTGATAGTACATATGATTATTATTCATAATAGTAATACGTAAAGAATATGTACAATATTATCTGGCTAGTTGTTATGATTGTTAATATGACTATTGTTATAATTATTGCAGCAAACCTGTATCAAGACACAACGTTAATCGCTTCTCAAGTGAGCCCAGAAGTTGCATGTACAAGCCATGACAAGCCAACAATGCGTTCCACCGTAAGTTTTTCATATGTATACGTACTTTCAACAGATATGCACAAGTCAGAAATGAAACGGGCACTCTATGGCACGCAGAATGATACTTGTTGACATTTCATTGCCAAGGGACGTAATACGTGTACGGGAAAATAGGACAAACAGAGATAACTTAGATTTGTACGCGATCTGATAGTACATATGATTATTATTCATAATAGTAATACGTATAGAATATGTACAATATTATCTGGCTTGTTGTTATGATTGTTAATATGACTATTGTTATAATTATTGCAGCAAACCTGTATCAAGACACAACGTTAATCGCTTCTCACGTGAGCCCAGAAGTTGCATGTACAAGCCATGACAAGCCAACAATGCGTTCCACCGTAAGTTTTTCATATGTATACGCACTTTCAACAGATATGCACACATCAGAAATGAAACGTGCACTCTATGGCACGCAGAATGATACTTGTTGACATTTCATTGCCAAGGGACGTAATACGTGTACGGGAAAATAGGACAAACAGAGATAACTTAGATTTTTACGCGATCTGATAGTACATATGATTATTATTCATAATAGTAATACGTAAAGAATATGTACAATATTATCTGGCTTGCTGTTATGATTGTTAATATGACTATTGTTATAATTATTGCAGCAAACCTGTATCAAGACACAACGTTAATCGCTTCTCAAGTGAGCCAGAAGTTGCATGTACAAGCCATGACAAGCCAACAATGCGTTCCACCGTAAGTTTTTCATATGTATAACGCACTTTCAACAGATATGCACACATCAGAAATGAAACGTGCACTCTATGGCACGCAGAATGATACTTGTTGACATTTCATTGCCAAGGGACGTAATACGTGTACGGGAAAATAGGACAAACAGAGATAACTTAGATTTTTACGCGATCTGATAGTACATATGATTATTATTCATAATAGTAATACGTATAGAATATGTACAATATTATCTGGCTTGTTGTTATGATTGTTAATATGACTATAATATTCGTAATCTTTGTATAACAAAAAAGCTACTCCATCAGGGTTACCGTTGCCATAAACTTCGTAACACCTTTGCAAATTTTTATTATCGTAACCCTGATCTTCTTTCCAAATATAAAAGTAATTTAAGGATTCTTCTGCGACAAGAACTACCACAACCTGACTTCTATGGTGATGTGATTTACAAACTTCGTAAACGTCTTGGTCATGTTCACTTTCATACTATCTTTGTTAAACTTGTTAAAAGGTTTATCAAAATAGGTTATGACCCTATCATTTTGCAACGTACTGCATGCTTGGTGGTGGACCCTTTTACAGTTCGCCACTACGCTTTCCTCTTTAATTGTACGATGACCGGACAGGCAGTGGACCCTATGATGACGCCTACCTTAAGCCCATTAGGACGGTGGCGTTTGATGTTTGTCCGCGGTCTTGTCTTGTCGTGCCATCAATTGTTTATTCTCTTGTTGCTCTGGCTTATGCCAAGTCATCGATTACCCTCATTGTGGCTTTCTAGGCTTTTTTTTGTATTTATATATACACGAGCATCTAGGTGTTTTACTTATATTGCTTTTTAACGCTGCCTTGCTGGTTAGGGAATATTTCAAGGCGGGGATTTCTTTATTTACACTGTCCCGTTTAACTGGGATGACAATAGGGTAAGTGTGAGGTTTAGTGTACCCTAGAACCTGGTTTAAACCCCCAGTGACCTTTTTGGCCACTAACCGTTCCAAGGCGGAAGCCCTATTGTCAACCCTTTTGTGTTTGTGATGTCGTTTGCATTTTTTATTACTTTTTTATTACGTGTTTGTGTTTTCTAAATTACAAACATATTTATTTTCTTTGTGGATTTCTTGACTATTTTTTTTATATATTCACGAGCCTCTTCGTGTTTTACTTATATTCCCTATTAATGCTGCCTTTTTGGTTAGAGATTAGTTCATGGCGGGGATTTTTTTATTTACATTGTCCCGTTTTATTGGGATAACATTAGTGTAAGTGTGAGGTTTGGTGCAGCCTAAAACCTGTTTTAAACCCCATTGACCGTCTTTTGCCACGGCCCGTTCCAAGGCGGTAGCCCTATTGTCAACCCTTTTGTGTTTGTGATGTCTTATTTGTCTTTAAAGTTGTTCTTTGTTTTTGTGTATGTTTGTGGTTGATTATCGTCCTTGAATGCTACTTTTCCGGTTCGATTTTTATATCTATTTCTCTCCTTCATTTAAACGTTTGGCTTTTGATCTTATCAATTGAAACAAACGCTTCCGTTTGCTTTCTAAGCTTATTAAATCAATAGCTAATTGTTTTTCCAGTATCTATATTTCTTGTAATAGGTTTGATTCAGTTTTATATTGATGTTTGTTAAAAAATAATGACGAGTATGATATTGCTTTTCCTCTAATCTCTATTAATATTGTTTCAAGAAAGAGTTGGTCATCAATGTTCAATATTAAATCTTGACAAGGAATGCCTTTAATTTGTAAATTTATATTTTGATTTTGTGCTGCATATTGATGTTTTTGTATTTTCGATCACCTTTTAAATTTCAACTACATAAGTAGTTTCTTTAAAGAGCGAGTTGTTAAATTTCAGTAAGATCTCACCTGTACAAACTTTCCAAATACAAATGATATAGTAATTATTGAATGTTCGGTTCGATACCCAGGTAAAATAGTACTATCTTCAATGTCGGTAAATAAATGTCTAGATATTAGGAAAAAATCTAGTCTATCCATTTTAGTATTTGGACGTCTCCATGTGAACCCCTTTTTATTAAAATTTAATTCTCTCCAGCAGTCAAGCATGCTACAGTCATCTATAAGGGTGTTAACGCTTTTTCTAGCTTTTGGATCATTTATATTCACATGGTTATGAGTATCGACTTGAGGATGTAAAACCAGATTAAAATCTCCAGCTCGAACAGTTGTATTTCCATATCTGTCGATTGTTTGCTTAATATCTATATATAAATCTGGTATATCTTTATTTGGACAATAAGTATTTATTAAAGTCATCCTTTTTCCATTATTCGTAACATCTAAAATAAGCTTGTTACCATCTGTATCCCCTTCTTGTTTATGTAATTTGTATTCAAATGTGTTATTAAATAAAATTCAACCCCTCTATATTGACTATTAAAATTATTAAAGAAACATTAATATCCCCATTCTGTACGTATATAATGTTCATCATTAATTACAAAATGTGTATCCTGTAAGAAATATACTGAAAAGGACTTTTCTTTTAAAAAATGGAAGACATCTTTACGTTTGTTTCTATTACCGAGGCCTTGGACATTCATTGACATAAATGTTACGTTTTCAGACATAATGTAAGAAGACTGTTCTTTTGCCCAATGCTTGCTGTCTGATCAACAAAATATTCTGTGCAACACATGTTGATAGAGAAAAACAGAACACACAATCAGTCTGAAAAATAATAAAACTTTGTTCCCTATGGCTTGGTCCCACTGAAGTGTCAGACAAAACAATAAAATACATGCAAAAAGGAAACATTTTAAATATATACATACAATGAAAAAAGGGAGTTATCCATCAAACATCAGAAATCATCTTTTGTTTTAAATTTAAATACTTAAATCTACAATCTATACAAGTCAAATAACAAATGAACAGAACTCAATCTTAGTATACAGATTCTTAAATTTTTCATTCTGGAAAAATGAAGTTAGACTCTGCAGCTAGTTTTTAAATATCTTTATTGTGTAATAATCAACACATATTTTTTGTTTAAAATACTTACTGATAAAACAAATATAAGAACTAATGCTCTATATTCTGAACAGAATCAAATAATAGAAGATTGATGGACTATGTATGTCAACCACTTAATCACTAGGTGACTCATGTATGTGTTTTAGCAAGGTTGGCTTAATGCGACATGAGACTCAATACATAGTAATACATATATATTTATGGTAAAACAATCAACATAATATTATTTATGCTTTAGGTATCAGTATGATAAAACACTTATACTGCTTCTCGAGGGCCATAGGCCCGAGAGTGAAGTATAAATCGTATATACGAGAAAAATATACTATAAATGTTTTGTACCTTAGCCATTTATCCAACTACGCATGAGTAACAAAAGGTCATTGGGTACACCATGGAATAACTGCCAAATCTGTCAGTTATAGCACGGCTGAAATATACAGGCATTTATTGCACGGTTTTAGGCGTGGGCCTTCAGGTTTATGAAAATTATATCATAAGCAGGAACAAAGGAAACCCATTAGAGCTACGGTACAAGTAATATTTATATCATTATTTTTCGAGTATATGCGATTTATACTGCTTCTCGAGGGTCATAGACCCGAGAGTGCAGTATAGATCGTATACGAGAACATATGCTATAACTTTTTTGTACCTTAGCCTTTTATCCAACTACGCATGTGTAACAAAAGGTCATTGGGTACACCATGGTATAACTGCCAAGGGCCAGCAGAGCTTATGGGATGACGAGTTGTCCGTCATCCGTCGTCTGTCGTTCGTCGTCTGTTAACTTTTACCTCGTTAAGCCTGCATTTTTCATCCGATCTTTACTACCAAACTTTAAAAGATTGTTAATATCAATGAAAGCTCGGAAAAGTTCAAAATCCAGCCATATCGGACGAGCATTTTAGATCCGATCTTTATCAAACTTTACCAGATTGTTAATATTAAAAAAAGCTCGGACAAGTTTGAAAACCAGCCAGATCGGATTAGTAACAGCGGAATTATGGCCCTTGATTTAGTTAGAAATGCTATATTTTTGTTTAGACAATAGTTCATGGCGGGGATTTCTTTATTTACACTGTCCCTTTTTTTTGGGATGACTGTAGGGTAAGTGTGAGGTTTGTTGCACCCTAGAACCTGGTTTAAACCCGTAGCGGCCTTTTTTGCCACTGACCATTCCAAGGCGGTAGCCCTATTGTCAACCCTTTTGTGTTTGTGATGTTTTATTTGGCATTGTATCCATTTTTAAAGTTGTTCTTTGTTTCTGTGTGTGTTTGCGGTTGACTGTCGTCCTTGAATGCTACTTTTCCTGTTCGATTTGTATATCTATATTTAACAGATTGTTAATATCAATGAAAGCTCGGAAAATTTTGAAAACAAGCTATACCGGACTAGGAACACCAAACGTGCCCTGAATTATTGAAAAATGCTATATTTTGTATCGTTAAGACGATAGGGGCTTCAATTTTCACCCAATCGTTACAAAAGTTTACCAGATTGTTGATATCAATAAAAACTCGGACAAGTTCGAAAACCAGCCAGATCAAATTAGTAACAGCGGAAGTATGGCCCTTGATTTAGTTAGAAATGCTATATTTTGCCTCGTTAAGACGATAGGGTCTTTATTTATCATCCGATCGTTACCAAGCTTTACCAGATTGATAATATTAATGACAGCTCGGACAAGTTTGAAAAACAGCCAAATCGGACCAGTAACAGCGAAGTTGCGGCCCTTGATTTAGTTAAAATTGTCTATATTTCGCCTCGTTAAGACGATAGGGCCTTCATTTTTCATCCGATATTTAGCAAACTTTATCAGATTATTACTATCAATAAAAACTTGGATTTATTTGAAAACCAACTAAATCGGATTAGTAACACTGGAGTAATGGCCTTTGATTTAGTTAAAAAATGCTGTATTTAGCCTCGTTAAGATGAAAGGGCCTTCAATTGACCGGATTTAAATGAAACTTTCCCGGGATGATCAGTACCAAGCCTAGTTGTACATATCGTCACCGTGTGCCGGTTGAATTATTTTGGCGGAGTTATGGCCCTTTAAAGGTTTTAATACACACACTTTGTCTGGACTAGTTCTCTTGAACCCCTGGCCGGATTTAAACAAAACATTATAGAGATTGATCAGTTCAATTTCTAGTTGTGCATATCATAGCTTTGTTCAGGTTGAATGATTTTTTGGCATAGTTATGGCCCTTTAAAGGTTTTAACACAAACTTTGTCCTGACTAGTTCTCCTGAACCCCTGGCCGGATTTCAACGAAACTTTGCGGGGATGTTCTGAAAACTGTTTGTTTACGTACATTTCAGCGTACATTTCAGTGTAAAGGAATGTTGGTACTCACGATTTGCACGAGTTCAGGCGCGAATTTGCATTGTCATTTTACATCAACAAAAAACTCCCTTTTTTCATTTTAAAACTTCTCTAAATCATCTCAGACACAGAACTGACGTTTAATGTCCATCTATTATCGATCATTTATTCACATGTTCACTTTTAAACACGCACTGGAATATTTTTAATTTTTGAAATGAGCACTGACGACAAAATCGCTCCCTGAGCGACCTTGACCTTCCTAAAAAAATATCTTATATATAAAAAGGTATAACATGTGACCCCCTGCGGCGGACCACATTTGATCCAATGAATTATACATTCACAAGACGATCTTTGTGAATCACTTTGCCGAACGCGTTGAATAAAAAAACAAAATCAATATGAACCATTTTTAGATTCTCTATATAACGAAATGACATGCATAACAGCACATTTAAAAAGCAACTAACAAAATGATGAAGTTGATAACACAAACAAAAACACTCACTAAGTCCAATTAAAATAATTTGTCTCGCAAGTCTCCTAAAATGTTACTTGTAATTTTTACAAAGAAACAAAGTCAAACGATATCAACACTGAGGTAAGACATCAATAAACAAAGTGATAAATTAACGCACACAAACTTTCTTATCAGGATGAGCATGCCACATATGTAATAAAAAAGGGCTTTAACTCATTTAGTGCCTTTAAATGACTTACTACATGGTGATCACATCAGCTGACAGTTTCGTATAAATGTTGTCGATATGTACTGACTTTAATGTATTCTGTCTATTGACAATATGTTTTCGTTTTAATTTTAATATTTGCGTAAGGTGAAGCCATAGTGAACATTTTACAGCCTTTCATACTGATTTATCACAGCTGTCTAAACTGCTAGCTGACGCTTATATTTTCCGATGTCCTATTCGACATACGCATAAAATATGACAATATTTTCAGCACACATGAATGACATATCTAGACAATATAAAACGAAATATAGATATGCATATGTTTACCAGCATTGCACTTTTCATCGCGTAATATGAAATAAATTAATATATTGTTGCTCATGCAGGTAAAAGATGTGAGACACCACTGAAGATTCAAGAACCAGCTGTAAAACACAGACCCGTTGCATTCTCCTTTGTGCCAAAAAATCAGTCAGAATCGGATAGGGTAATATGGCGTAGCCTATCCATACGTTCATATGCACATGAACAGATTGAACATTCAACCAACATTTCTATATACAAAGAAGGTCCAGTATATTATCTACGACTCTCCAGTCCTACGGACATGGATAATGGAAGGTATTCTCTCGATTACCTCAATTCACTTGCCGGGAATTGGTGCCGAACAGACACAACACTCGAACTTAAAGGTTTGTAAAAGTAGTGTTATCACACAGTATATACTTGCTAACCTAACCTAACCTAAGGTTATAGCTCTGCAGTTTCAATAAGCATCAGCATCTTCAAAGTATTTGCATACTGTTAATGCAGAAAGTAAATAAATAAAACTAAAAGATTCAAATAAATATATTAATTTATTGATATACCGTCGAAGTTTCACTAGAAAGATATATATATAATAAATAGCTTCATAAATGATGTTTGGTTAGCAATTGTTAGTGTTAACTGATACATGTTTTTTTTCTATTTGTAAAACTATTGCCTTCTTGCAAAAGCACATTAACCCGAGTGTTTAAATTCAATGATCCATTATACACTTAATAGGCCGTGTGCTGCTACCCAAATTCTGACATATTGGTACCACTCAAGCTGGCGTATTCTAATATGCATTTTCGGAAAGGTCAATGTCTTACGCTTCTTTTAAGCCAGGATAGTATTTTTAGTTCGGTAGCTTAAGCGTGTAAAACTATTGTTTTATAAAGGGAGGTAATTTTTAAGAAAATGTTCTAAATTGATATAAAAATGGATGTATGGCATGGATTATCTCCACGATTGTTTTGTGTGTGTATTTGATTGCATTCGAAATGGTTACGTAAGTCATGTAAACATATAACAGTTCAATAGTGCAACCCTTAAAAACGTATAAAAACATATGGAGGCAAACATTTAATCATTTTAATCATTAGCACATTCCTATCGAAAGAAGGTAAAGATAACCAAACAAATTAGAATGTATTTATCCTTGTTAAGCAAATTACATGCTAATATAGTTTTTTACATTCTATATATACGAAACAATACGAAATAATATAAACGTGTGACTTCTCTGTCATAAAGGTGTTGCTATAAAGGGAGATAATAAAGTACATTTATAAGTTTTTAATTAAATAGATTGAGCTAACATTAAAAAATGATTCACAGAAACGTTACAATTCAAAGTTTCATTTTATTTGTCTTTGTGTCACCTCCGAAGCGTGGCAGACAGGTAGGGATCGCTTTGTCCGTAGTTTGTCTTCATTCGTCGTCTTCGTCCATCTGTCCGTCACGCTTTAACCTGCAACCTGAACTTGGTCATAACTTAAAAAGTATTTAACCTATGTTCATGAAACTTCATGACTTTATGAACATCTTCATCTCACCCCAAGGAAAGTCGTTACACATGTCTAATAACTTTGTCTTTAATTTCGGCAAAGTTATGTCCCTTTCCATTAAACCTTTACCTGCAACCTTACCTAGATCTTAACGTTAAATAAGCACATGGCAGCCTATAAAAGTGTTCTTCTAGAACACCCTTCTAGTTATTTATTTAACATATGCAAAAGCCTAGGTGATTATCAGCCCTCGATTCCATCATTGAAGTATATACTATTGTTAAATTCACCTTCACACTGACAATATGTATAGCATAATTGTAAAAGTACACCACTGTTAAAAAAAAAAAAAATCTTTATATCCCATGTGCCTTCAATACACAAATGATACACATGAAAAGCGTTCACTTACATTGTAAACTGAAACATGTGATATGGTGAAACGTACGGATGAACAGTTTATTAGATTTGTTATTTGGTTTGGACAATTTTTGTTCGAATATAGACATGCTTATGATCAAATGGATTTGTTTGGCAATGTTTCTATGCAAACTAGTCACTCAGTTCTGTTTAACACATCAACAAATATAGTTGCCGGTTATAAAATCTGTACAGAGAAAGTCCGTCCATGTCATTATACTATAACATTGAGATTATTTCGAAACCACATGCCATTGAAAGAATATCTTTGCCTTTTTACAATGGTGCAGTTCGAAATTTGGATGATGTGATAACGTGGCTTGTTTTATTTAGAAATGATGTCTCGTTTGCTCTCGCTGGATAAATGGAACAATTTCAATTTATTTGACATTAAAACAAAAAACACAAAAAAAAACTTTGAATACAATTGCGTCATTAAAATTGCGTCCTACTTATCGGATATACAGGGCAGAATTTCAGCCATATAGGTATTCTTTCTGATATTATGTTCATGTAAATAATATTAAATTACTGTCATGTACTTTATGGTTGACACTGCTCATGCCTAAAGTATGCATTTGGTTGAACATTTCACTTGACCAAACCCCATCTATTTTGGAGGTTGTTTTTAAATAAAGATGGCAGATCAATAGTCCTTAAATATACACCAACTAACGGGTGTTACACGTGATGCTAGTTAACACAGGGTAGATACAAAGGCAATGTTGCAAATATGTTTGAAAGACTAGCACAGCAGTTTTTGCTTCAATTCTTGGGAGTAGGAAATCGTTCTTAAACGAAAACAACTGATTTACAAAGTAGTTTGAGTATAATTTATGACTGCTGACAGAAAAGTAAAAGCTAGATAACGCTAAGGCAATAAGACAAGCATCCTGAAAGACATGGTTTGAAAGACGGTAGCTAAATATTATTTAAACAGCAGGTTGTCTAAATGGGCACACAGTCTATAGTAAAATCTGATGGTGAGATTTTCCAATCCAATCCACAACGCAATAGGATGGGCATACAACAAGCCGTTGTAATGACAACAAGCCGTTGTAACGAGACCCTGGAATAATTATCAACTGGATATCAGTTAATAACAATCAAGGTTTAACGCAAGCGTAAAAAAGCTGCCGATAAGTAAATAAACATGACCGTGGGCCTGTGAACTGATAGGAATGTTAACAATTGTTTGTAATATTAATGAAAATCTGAGAGTTATAAATAATAAATATAAACGATATAACGCTAAACTTTGTCATTATATATTCATGGATTCGATAAATTTCATGGATCTTCATCCATCCATGAAAATACTTTTAAAGAGTTGCACTTATTCCATTCCAATACTTGCGATTTCATTCAGTTGCACTTACGATTTCATTTTGCTCCGTAAACATACCGGACACATACAGATCCCGGAAACATTGTCGCATTCTACACTGAGTAGACTGATCTACGAAAAGATCAAATCCACAGGCGAAACGGTAACCTCTGGACGTTTCAAAATATGTGTTGATACTATTCAAGTTTTTTAGACGAGTTCTCCAGGAATTCAAGTTGTAAAGCATGCTTATCGCCACTTACGTTTGTCACAGTCTGTTAACCATAGACCGATACAAAACCCATATAAGCAGAATAATCCAGTGTCTCATTACAGCGGCTTGTTGTATGTCCATCCTATAGCGTTGTGGATTCAATTGGTCAACTTTTGGTGAGCGGTATTCCCCATACATATGCAGCAGCAACAGTACACCATTTGCGTGCATAGCACCACGTGCAAACAAGGACCTCGGAAAGACTTACATACCTTTAGAATAGAGATGGTTCACTTTGGACTTTGTTATAAGGCCTGTTATAACAGATGACCCATCTGTTCCTTTGCAATTTCGGAATATTATCCAAGTATCTTGCGAAACTTACTCTACACATGGTGTAATGCAGGGGAGTTAGTTGTAGCATGTATACCAGATTCAGAATGTTAACATGCGTCAACATTCGGCAGATGAAAACGTAGTATTCTGTTAAAGATGTTGATATCATGATTGTCTCTTACAATAGCTTTGAGACGTATATTATTTGCCAGGCTGAGTTTTCTTTAAAACTACGTTTACTTCTGAATTTCATTTTTCTAAACCCAAAACCGAAATATCACTTCTCTCGGTTCTGTTAATTGGCATAAACTTTTTTGCAATACTTTAATGAAAGAAATACTACAAGAGCATTTACGTATGTAATTTGTGAGTTTGAGTTTAATTATCAAAATCGTTTAAAAATATCTTCAATCTATGCATTACAAATACATGATATTCATGCAATTCTTTTTTTTTTTAACTCATATTTCTTTTCTTTTTTTGTGTGTTCGCCCATTTCTTTCCCATATACACGAACATAATAAGAAAAGGTTAACAATTTCAGCTCCCTTTCATTTCAAAAGGAAATATTTTTTAATTAAGACTTTTTGTCTGTACCTTAATACATATTTATTTACATTTTTGAAAATACTTTGTTTTGTTATAAATAAATATCCAAAAGTTTTTTATTTCATGCTTCTCCAAAAATGTCAAAATGCATAAACTTTGTTTATTCCAAACATTTTTCTCATGTTGATTAATAAAATAGAATGTTTCAAGAACATTCAACTCCCTCATATATTGCAATAAAATTGTATTTTAAATAGTCCAGTTTTCGGCGGTTTTGGTTTAAATTCCGATATTCAGGGCCAAAAGAAATGGCATTTTCAAATCTCTGATCCTTTAGGACTGTCTCTTCTGTAGCTCATGACACCTTTACATTTAAATAAATACTACAGACGACTTCTGTTTTGCTATATTTTAATCATAATTTAAAATGTTATAACTATTCCAAAAATCAGCGACTTTAATTCATTTTGTGTTGATTTCCCCCCAAAATTTCAAGATTTTTTCATTCCACATATTTGTTTTCATGAACTTGTATATAACAGACAACTTTAAGGACTTTCAATCTCCTTATATTGTATGAGAATTATATTTTTAGAAGTATTCCCGTTTTTAGTGATTTTGGTTCAAATTTGCAACTTTTGGCCCAAAATATCCCAGTTTTTCCAAATCTCTGATCCTTTAGAATTTTACCTTTATCTCAGGACATCTTTAGATGACTGAAAACACTTGAAATACTTCTATTTTGTTTAATTGTAAGTGTCAATATTTTTTAAAATATTTATTCTAAATATCAGCGATTTGTATGCTTTTTTTGCTGATTTCCGCCTAAAATAGCAAGCTGTATACATTTTGTTCATTTCAAATATTATTTTAATTTATATGAATATAACAAAAACTTCCAGAAGCTTCAGCTCTCTAATATTGCAATGATAATAACATTTAAAAAACTATTCCAGTTTTTAGCGATTTTTGTTAAAATTTGCATGTTTTTGCCCAAAAATAATGTGTTAAGCTACCGTTTCAGAAAAACTATCCTGGCTATTTATTTTTTACTAAGATATATGTAAAAGGTGGTAGCATTTAAAATTTGCCAGCTGAGTTGGTACCGAAAAGTTGAGTAGCCCATGGTCTATAACTTGAATATAATATTCTGATATTCTTAATTTTTGTCTACAGCAAAAAACATGTTTAATGCATTTTTAGGGATAAACGGCAATCGTGTGTGCGTATAATCATATTTTCATATTTATCACGAGCAGAGTATTCACATGCAGAATGGTATGACCCAATCAGATTATTCTATAGTAGTTTTATCTAATATTTTAGAAATATTTTAATAGAAAATGGAGACATATATTGTTTAATTTTCAATTAAATAAACAACCTCATACCTTGTAAAATCAGCAGCAGCAGCCGCCACTGAAACGACTAAAATGAATATGTTTTTGTTTTGTTTTATCCATCCCCTACACAAGTACAGAAGTAAAACATGTCTTCTTGCGTCTGCTTCTATATATTTTGTTAAAGGTTTTATTCAGAAATTTATCTACACATGAATGGAGAATTTGCGTCATATCCTATATAAACAAGTATACGAGTAAAACATATCCTCTTGCGCCTGCGTCTATATATTTTTTTAAAGGTTGTATTCAGAAATGTATCTACAAACGAATGGAAAATGTGCGTCTTATCCTATACAATTTTAAGATGATGCACACTAAAAACAAATATTTTTATTTTTAATTTCTATTGAACAATTTAGATTTAAATGAGAGGTCAGGTTTTCTTCTTTTTTAAATATAATCATTTTATTTCCACATTTTTCTGATCTCTACACAATCCGTGTATACAATTTTAATAATGTTGATAAGAAATAATGTGCATTGACATATTTTAATAAATCCAGTAGTGCGTCCATGGTGTTCATATCGCGCACGTAAAACAGTGTCATTCGATATTATGTGTAATTATTTACGTGATTTCATATTGGCCCAGTTATTGGTCCAAGTACTGTCATATTGACCCGCGGCCCGCGTAGTGTCCCGCGGTCGAAGGCCGAAGGCCGCGGGCCAATACGGAAATCCGAGGACCAATAACTGGGACAATATGAAAACGCTTATTTAATGACAATTTTATTAATTAACTTCCACTATAGTAGCATTTCATTTTAATAAAATTATTCTGACATGATTTGCATTTATTTATAGTAGCTTTAATTCATTTAAACGTTGATCAAAGTGAGCGTGAATGACGTCACTTAACGTGAATGATGTCACTTAAAGTTCGTATTGCCGAGTTTCGTCATATTGGCCTTTTTCTTTTTTTCGTAATGGCCGATTTCCGGTTCGTACTGTTCGAGTTTGTGTCGTATTATGTGTAGAGTTTCTAGCAAAACACGGCTAATGCAGTTTAGTTAATAAATAACAGTATAAACACACAGCCAAATAAATTATATTGATCTGACACGTGTATGCCTGGATGCAGAAATATACTTTATTTAATGTTTAAAATAAATTTATATTCCAATGCTTGATATATTTTTGATTCATTTTAATTAGCAGTGAATCGTAACATATTGTATACTATTTCGGATCGTGATGTCATTTGTCACGGATGTTTGGTAGCAGAACCCTTATTATTTTCTGAAGAAAAACACAAATAAATAGAATACACGTGTTGTTTTGAAGTGAATACCTTATTTTATTTCATTGAGACGTACATACAGATTATAATTTACGAATGCGAAGCATTATCAAACATATGAACGTTTGATCATTTGAATATGTTTTACTTTGCATCGATGTTTACGCAGGAAACAGATATACGCCGATACTTCATCGGCGCAGTATAAAAAATCAGACTTCGTAAATATGTATTGTTACAAATGCATGCTTGTTTAGTTTATGTCTAGTAAAACAAAGAAACGTTTAAATTCCATACTTTATCAATGTCATTAAAATCCGACCCTTTACCACGCTACGGTACTCTAGCTACAAGCGGAGAGTATCAAAGCGTAATTTCACGTCAAATTAAAACGGATAGGACACCAAATCTTCTTTATGTTTATGATGTATTTAGGAAATCTCAAATAATAATTCATACACCCGAAAAATAAATCATGCACACGAAATAGTGAATCGTGCCCACGAGGTAATTAGCCAGTCGGTACCCCTCCCCATTGAGTATTTATACCGCCACCCCACTGAGTATTGATACCTCCTCCCCTTTGATTACTGATACTGGTATCACACGCTCTTGAGTATTGATACTCCCTTAACACTGAGTAGTTATATCTCCTCCCGAATGAGTATTAAATGGACACATGGCAATCTTGATTAGCTTAAAACTCATGGAGTCCTGTTAGTTCTCAATAGAACTTGCATACTTTCAATGACTAATTCAAATTATTGGAATAGTTCAAAGGAAACTGTTTTTACATGTTACTATATTTTGATCACATGTAGTATAATAACAATTTGGTAGAATATGGAAGATTGACTGAAATATCAATGTTTTATTTAATGTTATGCAAGCAGTTTTAAACTCAAAATGAGGCAATATTAATAACTTGAGGTGCTTATTTTAATGTTTGAATACAACTCAAGATTGACTTGTGTCCCTATAATACCCCCTCCTCACTGAGTATTGATACCCCTCCTCATTGAGTATTGATAACCCGTCCGGAATAAGTACTGATACTTCCTCCCGATTGAGTTTATACCCCCCTCCAGATTGAGTATCTATATCATCTCCTGACTGAGTATTAATACCATCTCCCGATTGAGTTTATACCCCCTCCAGATTGAGTATCGATACCATCTCCTGACTGAGTATTGATACCATCTCTCGACTGAGTATTAATACCCCTTCCTCATTGAGTATTGTACCCACTTCAGATTGAGTACTGATAACCCCTCCCGACTGAGTTTTGATACACCCTTCCCATTGATTATTGATACGTTCTTGCTATTGAGTATTAATACTAATTCCGCATTCAGTATCGATGAGCATCGATATTCCACTCCATTGAGTTTTGATAACCCCTCCCCACCGAGTATTGTTACCCGTCCCTATTGAGTATTGATGCTCCACGCTATTGCGTTTTGATACCCCTCACCATTGAGTATTGATACCCCCACCACATTGAGTATTGATACCATCCCCAGTAAGTGTTGATACCCCTCCACACTGAGTATTGATACCATCCCCAGTAAGTATTGATACCCCTCCCCATTGAGTATTGATACCCCCACCACATTGAGTATTGATACCATCCCCAGTAAGTATTGATACCCCCACCACATTGAGTATTGATACCATCCCCAGTAAGTATTGATACCCCTCCCCATTGAGTATTGATACCCCACCACATTGAGTATTGATACCATCCCCAGTAAGTATTGATACCCCTCCACATTGAGTATTGATACCATCCCCAGTAAGTATTGATACCCCTCCCCATTGAGTATTGATACCCCCACCACACTGAGTATTGATACCATCCCCAGTAAGTATTGATACCCCACCACATTGAGTATTGATACCATCCTCATTGAGTATTGATACCCCCACCACATTGAGTATTGATACCATCCCCAGTAAGTATTGATACCCCACCACATTGAGTATTGATACCATCCGCATTGAGTATTGATACCCCCACCACATTGAGTATTGATACCATCCTCATTGAGTATTGATACCCCCACCACATTGAGTATTGATACCATCCTCATTTGGTATTGATACCCCCACCACATTGAGTATTGATACCATCCTCATTGAGTATTAATACCCCCACCACATTGAGTATTGATACCATCCCCAGTAAGTATTGATACACCTCCACATTGAGTACCTGTAAAATTTCTCCATCGAGTATTGATACCCCTTCAATATTCAATGGTGAGGTACTATAGATACTCAATGTGAAAGCGGGTATCAATACTTAATGGGGAGGGGTATCAGTACTCAACGGGGAGGGATTATCAATTTAATACTCAATAGTGTGGTATCAATACACAATTGGGATGTTTTATAGATTCTAGATGTTGAGGACGTATCGATACTCAATGATGAGCGGTTTCACTACCACAGGTGTCAAAATATCTCGTGCGTACTTAATTAATATTTCCTCGAGCGCATGTAATATTTGTTCACACTTTCTTGTTTCTGTAGATAACCGTTTCTTGCATACCTGACAAGGATATCCATCATTTTACCGGGGCTAGATATTTCAAACTCACCCTAGGGTCGAGATAAAATTCACGCGCGCCAACATCCGGTATGCAGGAAAACATGCAAAACTTTAGTAGCTGGGGGCGTCAACGCACAACATGTCTCTGATATGCAAGAAAAAGAATCTATCATGGGTATTCGATTCAGATTCCGATAAAAACACTTATACCTCGGGTTGGAATTCCCTATCTTCACCGGATACCCATGAAAGATTCTTATAATGTATACATGTACACATACATGCACATATGTACATGCACATATGGCCGATATTTCTTACTTTTTAAGCGACACTTATTCAGTGATTATCTTATTAAGTTAATATTAAGTTAAGACTCATGCGTCGCAATCATCCTAAATGCTGACTTCATTTCCCAACAAACTTAAAAGTAACGGTATTATATATCAACGGATTCCGCTCTGAAAGTTTGTTTCTGATGCTACTCTCCGATTAAAGGGGCTGTGTTCTTCGCGGTAGAGTACATGTATACGTAAACCTAAACAGTAATAATTTTATGTCATGGATATATAGGTATGTATGTAGAAATAGTTGATGCAATGTATTCTTTTTACGAAAACATAACTATTTGTTTTTAAAAAACGTAAGCAATGGGCAATTGTTTACAAAATAAGCAACAATTTAAATATGTTTTCATTGGATACATTTGAAACTAAGATTCATATGCCAATACACATATCTTTAGAGTATCTTATAATAGCCTAAATATCATCCATGTGTATGTGTATGCATACATATTCGTAGCCAAGAACAGCTTAGCCCCTTTAAGATAGCCAATACTGTGAAGGTCGTGTGACAGGCATTCTGAGCACCGATTTGGGCGTTATTTAGAATCGACGTCTGAAAATCACCCTTCTCGATAACTTGGTACAGATTATCGAAAAAGTTTATTTTCAAATCACAGTTTTAAGTTTGTCATTTAATTCTGATGATTTAAAGGTAAGTATGTAATAGATACATTTATTGGACACATGTATATGCATCTGATAATAGGTGTGCTATGTTAGCAAACAACACGAAATCTATGGTGGCTGTTATGTCTCATCTCGTCTTTTCGTTATTTCGCCGCGAAATAACGCCGGGAGAAAATACGCCGAGCGAAATAACGAAAAGACGTAAAAACGCCGGACGAAATAACGAAATAACGCCGAGCGTCTGACTTCCGGTACTAACAACCACGGTAATAAGTGCGCGGCAGTGTTGATAAATTTTCAATTTTGAGATTGACCAACGGTCGATAAGTTATCAAAACGCTAGAAATACGGAAACACCAGCCAAAGGAAAACAGAGTCTAGTTGTAAGATCGCCACCGACGCCTGCCGAACGACTAAACGACGAAGCGAAAAACAATGTAACCATCAAAGTGAAAGTGATTCTGACTATGGAGCCTAATTACATCATATTTTGTCATCCACCTCAAACAAAAACAAAAACTGAACTGGCTACAGCTTGTGAGAATGATTAACGGACATACAACTACGAACTTATTATATTACTCAAAGGGAAGTTTTATATCAAGATAATTATCGCTAGTATCATTTTTACGAAAGATAATATGTAATACTGTTTGGGTATAAATATTTGTGCATACTGCATTGACACTTATATGCATAACAATAACCAAAATGTATAAATATGCATCACCTTTTTGTGGGGATACACTTGGAATATTATTTGAAAATATATGGCAAAGACTTTTTAATCTTCCATATGAATATTGATAACATATATAGTTTAGAAAGCATTCATAAATTACCTGATTTTTATATTGATCTCTTAAAATGTTGGATTAAAATTGGGGGTGGCCAAAACCCAACATGCAGTAATTATGCAGATATAAGACAGCAAGTTATATGGGGATATAAACATATAACATTAGGAGGAAAAACATTAGCTTACACTAATTGGATTGATTCTGATTTAATTTTCATCAATGACATTGTACATGAAAATGGAAGGATATCACAAAACACAATTTACAATAAACTAAGTGTAAAAAATAACTGGATTGCTGAACTGCCAAGCTTATTAAAAGCTATACCCAAAAGATGGAAAGGCATAGTTGAAAGTAATGAATCAATAGCTACAGAAGTAAAAACAGTCCTTAAACCATATAACTCCACACACAACATGGAACAAGTGTTTATAGAACATATTGAAGGGAAATATATTTATTAAAATCTAATTGGTCAAATATTTATTAAACCAATAATGCACAATACTTGGAAGCAGATGTTTAATAAAACTAAAATAAATTGGGGGAAAATATATACAACTATTCACAAACTTGAAGATAAAAGGCTCGCACAATTTAGGTTCAAACTAATACACAGAATTCTACCGACTGGAGAACTTCTTTGTACGTGGAAGATAGTTGCTACCCCTATGTGCAAACACTGTGACGCAATAGACACTTTTTAAATTTTTTATAGAGTGTCCAACTCTTCAAGTTTTTTTGGAACACAATACAACTAATTTTTAATCAATGTGGATTTCAGAGAGACATGGCTAAGCTTGAATTAATTGTATTGGGTTACAAGACAGATTATGGTGAAAATACAGATATATCCACGATTATGTCATTAATAGGCTTCTGCATATATAAATCTTTCTTCAACTGTGAAAATAAACATGACTCATACGATATAATCAACATATTTAGATATGAAATAAACATATTAAGTGCCTACATAAAACACACAAATAGGAAAATCTGCAATCTTATAGAACAGCTAAAAAAGTACCTATGAACTTTTTATGTTAATAAAAGTCACAATATTAAAAAAAAAGGAAAAAAAGGAAAAAAAGAACAAAAACGCGGAGCGAAAAAAAGCCAAGCGAAAAGACGACACATAGTCAAAAGCGGTGCGAAAAGACAAAAACCCGCCAGGTCCTGTGGAGTCCGCCTTACCTTAATTAGGTGCTAGTACGCTTTTTTTATTGTTCAACTTTGGCCGGCTTAACTTTGAAGGCACATATTGTGTATTAACGTTATACGATTATATGACTGTATACTGCTATAACCATGAATATTTGTAATGATCTAGATCCACCGATGTTTGTGAACACTCGCAACTTTGATGGATGCGAGCGATGTGTATACGGTATCCCTGGCAACACGATCACCATTGGTTGCAGTGCAACTGGTATCACGGAACCAGACGTGGACATATCTGTCGGCCAGCTGAGGCAACAAGGAGTCCTAGCTGATGGAGTATACACTATTAGTCATCCTTGGGATGATAGAGACCACATGAAAGAAGTAAAGTGCGAAGTTTTCAAAAATACCTTTAAGGAACCACTTGAAGTATTTTCGAAGCTGTACATACTGAGTAAGCTGCTTTTGAGAAATTGTGTCCGTTTATATCGTGTATACCAGTGGCAATTTAATATATCAATGTTAACAGTTATTCTGCTGTTTCAAAATGTTTACGACATAATATATTTTTAAAAACGTTATTAATTCGTCACTAGCAATATTGCATGTCAGCAATGAAATACAATATTATAGAACAGGAATTAAATAGATACACTTTCGTTTTCCGTTAAAAAGTACTCATATAATGTGTTATGTGCTATGTTGTTATGAACATATTTGTTAACACTTTCTTTCTTAATTTATTTTAAGAAAAGAGCGTCTGTAGAAATTGTGTTCGTTAACGTTTTTTTTTGTATTATACATATACCTTTTTTTAAATAAATAAGTATACATTATTTTAATTGAATTTCAAGAGCGACCTACAAAACCAGAACTACATATGAGTGGATTGAAAAAGGACCAATCGATCAATGTGTCGTGCACGAGTAGTGGAGGCCGTCCAGCTGGCAATCTTTCCATCCATATATCTGGTACAACTGATACCTTATATCCATTGTCCCAGAACAAAACACGTGACAGTTCGAACACATACGCAAGCACCTTAGTACTCACATCCATGAAGAGGAAATGGAATGGTAAAACAATTAAGTGTTGTGTTTCCCATGAGACGTTAGATGAAACTGACTGCTCGGAGGAGATGATAATAGACTACAAATGTGAGTATGTATTATGTTTTCCATGACAGTTGAATGAATATATATTAATATTATTCACCATAATTGACATTGTTAGTTAATTAATTCATCAAAAAGTGTCGGCATATGTATCTGATTATGTTTTACATACCTTCAAACGAAGCGAAAACGTTGCATTTGCCCTTTTTTAACTTTGACAATTGAGAATGCTATCCATCAGTGTTGACTAATTTTATTTGATAATGCTAGTCATCAGTGCTAATTTAAGCTTTCCTTTAACCAGTTTTACAGCGAAGACACACTTAGTATAAGCTTAAGTACGTAGAACTTAATGAAACACATTTATATTCACCAAATTTACAATTTATTGCAGTAATTATCGCCCATCCGTCTGAAGATTTAAAATACATATTTTGCTTTATTACTTTGACATGCAGTTCCACCAGAAGCTGTTACAATAACGTCGTCTCAGCCAATCAATGAAGGCCGATCATTCCATCGTTTGAATGTAACGTGTGTCATCATAAATGCCAATCCAGAGTGTTCTGCAGAATTGTATTTCAAAGATAGTGTGAACCTAAACGCTATAAAGAATACTCAGACAACGCCTGACCAAGGATACACCACGACATATGTCGCTGTTCTGAATGTAGCGAATGCGGATACTGGAGAGAAGATAGAATGTAGAGCCAGTTGTCAAGAGTTCTACGAGAAGCAGTCTGAGTCGATTTCTGTACCATGTAATAATTGCTATTTTATTACTTAATTTATTAAATAAAATGTATATTAGGATAGTAATTAAGTATACAATGTGCAAACACCATACACAAGTAATGTTACAGCATTAGAAAACAACATATGATATAGTTCTATGCAAATGTCAAGTGAATTACTTGTACAGACTTTACTCTTCATATTTCGGCTTCCCCAAATGGTTTGGTTTTACAACTGTATGTTTTTTTCTCTCTGAAGTAACCTGGTTATATCATGTGTTATTGCTCTAAGATTATGACGTTTACCAACTTCATTTTTGCATCATGATATTATCAGTTGGACTCTCTAACTTGACATATCTAATACCTAATGAACATGTGGTAATACACTAACCTTAAAAATAGCATGTAATACCCTACAAAGTATACTAGTATTTTTTTTATAATTAAGCTGTATGTGTTTCAGACATCAACATATCATTTGCTTTTAGAATGATATTGGCTACCGTTAAAACAATAAGTAAGACCGTGTATTACAATAGCAAAAGACATAAGACAGAAGACAAACTAATGTATAAAATAAAATTAAAACCTACATCACGTTCTTAATCCATGTACCTGCGTTGTTCTATATTAGTTTTACTACAACATATTTTATTAAATACTGTTTAGGGAGTATTTGTGCAAGGCACACTGTCATATTAATATGTACATGTATGTTCAGCACCAATCAGTAAACCGATGTTTGCCAACACGAGAGACTTTGATGACTGTGATCAATGTTTATACGGAACCATTGGTACTACGATCACCATCAGGTGCAATACAACTGGCGGCTCGGAGCCAGTAACCGTGGACATCTATGTAGCGGAAAGGATGAAACAAGAAAACTTAATTGGTGGGACATACACGACCAGCTGGCGACTGAATGAGAGAGACCATATGAAGGAAGTTAAGTGCGAAGTCTCCAACCATGCCTTAACTACACCACTCGTTGTTATATCGAAACTATACGTAATGCGTAAGTTTAATTTGAAGTCAGAATTTTGATTATGTCCATTCAGAAGGAAAATGTTTGAAAGATTTCGCTGTTATATACCCAGTAACCGCGTACGTCTCTGTCGAGTGACTTAGATGGAGGGTGGATGGAGTTCATTTGAATTAAGTAATGTATGAAGTCTCTAAAAAACACTTTATGGCACCGCTTGATCAAAACTATACACAATGCGTCAGTTGACTCTTAGGACAGAATGTATCCGATTTCCATTAGTAGACAACATATTTAATAGAACCCTGAATAATAACTGTTAAATATTTTTTCCATAGTCAATTGTTCTGAAGTTTCAACATGGTAATCAAAAAAAACTCTTGTGTTATAAAATGCCCATAAAATGGCCATTAAACATGCACTGTTCATACATGCATTAATACATACAGTTTGTACACTGGTACGTTTGTTGGTGCCACATAGACTTTGCACTATCTCTAATGTTTAGTCACGTGTAAATGTGAATGTATGCATTGTTTTCGTCAACCACTAATACACTATATAAGATGATTTCAATAAAACGAATATGAAGTTTGTATGTTTAAGGGAGACCGTTAATGCCAGAACTTCATATGAATGATGTGAAAGAAGATCAGCCAATCAACGTGTCGTGTACCAGTCAGGGGGGTCGTCCAGCTGCCAAGCTTACAATGTTAATATCTGCTGCAAGTTTTAATAAGTATACATTGATCCAGAACATCCAGGCAGATACATTTGACAGTTCGATGAGAACCTTCTCCAGTACTTCAGTATTAAATTACCTTGGCAGAAAATGGAACGGAAAAAACATAAAGTGCTGTGTTTCCCATGTGACCTTAAATGCAATGCTATGTTCGAAGGAGGCTTCGATAGATTACAAATGTAAGAACAAGCTTTTTATGTAAAATGGTCAGCCTTACGGCCTTATTTGTTTGTTTGATGAATTGTTATTCTTTCGCACTTAATTATTGTTTATTTGTTATATCACGATAATCAAAATAAACCTTTGAATACAATATGTTTGAATACTTTTCCATATCATTGATATATGTGCATGATTATTACATATATTAGCAGTTAATATGTGTTTGAATGTGTTATCAAGCGGTATGTTTCTTTTGAAAACAAGTAGTAGAAAGGTATACAGCCATTACTTATTATTGTATCAGTGTTAAAAATAGTGTTAGCAGTACATCCCATGTTTGCGTACAATACCTTTAATGAAACACTGGTATTACATGTATTAAATAACTAATAATCATAATTTTACTCATATAAGCATCGATACATATAAAAGCATCAATTGATTTGCAATTTAGAAGCCTGATTGTTCCACATTATGTTAATTCACAGTTCCACCAGCATCTGTTACAATACAGCGTCCTCAGCCAATCACGGCGAACCGGCCTTACCATCTCGTGAACGTCACGTGTGTCATTACTAACGCCAATCCCGCGTGTCCGGCAGAGTGGAATTTTCAGGATACGGAGGTTCCAAATACCATACAGCATACAGAGATTACAGACGACAACGGTCACACCACGACAAATGTTGCCTTTCTGAATGCGTCAAAGAATGACTATGGAAAGACTGTAGTATGTAGGGCCAGATGTATGGAGTTTAACGTGCAGAAAAATGATAGCTATCTCCTACTCATACCATGTAATAATCAGAATTCTATTAAAACATACATGTTTATCTTCTAGATGTAGTATAGATGTTTGTAAGCATTAGACATTTACACTACATTATACAGCCGTCACATTGTTGTAGGTAAATATTTTACGTAGACGTGTTGTTTTCTATTTTAAAATGAAAAACAACAGTCCCTGTCGAGGTGTGATTTGTCCAAGAACTATTACATCTGATATATACGATATATATGCTTTAAGATAAACTGGTTTTGTTAAAGGGACACATGACAATCTTGTATAATATATGACTAACTCACAATTTACTTTAGATAAATCTAACTTCCTCTTAAATTTACTAATTAAAACGGGTGTTCCTGCTTAATAGTACCTTTTGTTTTTCATTTTAATTATACACTAATAAGTAAGAAAGTAACACCTTCATCGACTTCAAGTCAAATGTTCAATATATATAAATTATCCTTTTGTTCCTCGGCTATTATCAACTTCACATCCCTTTTAATAAAATGTGTTGTTGTCGTCTTATATTTAAAATGACATTATTGCGGTGTACTGTTGTCATACAACGTATAACAACATTGTGTAGGAATATAGTTATATGGTTTGATTGACACGTACTTTTAAACTGATTAGTATCTATTCTAATGGAATTTTGCAGCGGGTTTCGGAAGATGTCTAGTTGTGATTTCTAAACAGTGTTATTTATAATGTTCACAGGTTCTCCACGTCCATCGAACTTTGTAGAGCTGGTTCCCAACATCACGAAGGATATCCATGGCAATGTTACCCTTAGTATGGCAGTCACAGCTTATCCAACACCAACCTTTGTTTGGTCAAAGCTATTAGGAGAAGGTATATGGACACCTGTAACAGTTGACAAATATATCAACATAATAAAGAGTAATCTCCACTCTGATATGACATTTACAGACATACAGCAGTCACACTTTGGTCGATATAAAGTTGACGTAGACAACGGAATAAACGGGATATTCAGCCAGATATACAACATTAATTCACCAGGTTTGTATTATGCGACATTTGTAGCTATACCAAGCGAATACAACAACTGTCCAGTACCAGTCTATAAAAGGATATAAAACTGATGTTTGTCTTTCTCCTTTTTGCTCTTTTTAAAATTATGATACATAAAAATACAATGACAAACATAAAGCAGAACATTTAAAGTGTTCACATTGCATGATTTGTTTTATTTATTTATTGTTTTAAAAATATCATAGTTACAACACCCAACTAAACACTTCTTTACTTTGTGTGTCGCCTGCCTAGCAATTATGATCACTTTGTCCGTCGTCTGTCGTCTCGTCCGTCGTCGTCCGTAGTCGTCCGTCCGTCACACTTGAACCTGCAACCTGACCTTAGCCATACTTGAAAATTGTTTAACCTAGTTTTATGACACTTCATAAACATCTTCATTCTACCCAAAGGAATGTCGTAACAAATGTCCAATAACTCTAACTTTCATTTCGACAGAGTAATGACCCTTTGTGCCAAAACTAACATGCAACCGGACCTAGCTCATAACTTTAAATAAGGCGACAAACGTCTTCCATGAAACAACCTTCTAGTCGTTTTAATCAGCTGGTCGAAATTGGAATGATTGAATAAAGTTTAGCTGACGATTTGCCAACTATGTGCTTTGTGTAGCTCAAATGCAATGCAAATGTGCATTTTGTCTGGTTTATTCTTAATTTTGACAACATGTGAAAAGTATTTACTGATTACAGCAGGAGATTTTACAAAGAATAGACGGTTTGAACACCTTAATCTTACCGACCAAAACTTTCAGGATGCAAATTCTTATAATTGTGATGTTGAATACCATATTTAAAAACATATAATTATATAAGCATTTATATTTGGGTCAGCTGATTAAAACTCACACCTAAGTTAAATGGGATTCGAATGATATTTAAAGTTCTACATAATGTCTAATTTTAACTCTTGCTGATATTTGTTTACATGCATATTAATGCTCAGCTCAGACGATCAAAGTCATCTTAAATGGGGTACATCAGATGCTAATAAATTGCTGTACATTTATCCATTTTATATTATTTGTAGTCATGTCATTATTGTATGGAAACATGCCAGTTTCTTCACAAATTATTGTACTGTCTGTAAATTGACTGGACTTTGAATATATTTGTTATATAGCTTCGTGCAGTATATTACTGTACATTTATCCCTAAATGACTAATTGGCTTTGAATATGTTAGTTATAATGCAGTATATTACTGTACATTAATCCCTAAATGAATAATTAATTTTGAATATATGTGTTATAGCTTCGTGCAGTATATTACTGTTGGAAATAAATATTACTTTTAAAAGAAAGGACTTGCCTGCGTAATGTGGCGAAGGAAGGTATACGAAATCGGGAAAGAAGAATTAGAATATGTTGGATGTTATGTTTACATAATTGATTGAGTTAAATATATAAAGGCTAGCTTCTTGGGCACGTAGGTGTCAAGTCAGTTCATAGAGTTCATCAGAAAAGTTATTCCAAAACATTGTTTGTAACTTAAATGTTATCATAAATGATGTAGTTATTAATGATCTGTTTATAGTGTTTACGTGTCCTAGAATCTCCACAATATCTCGTTTGATAAAACATCAACAAATATATGTAAAACGACAACATCTCATATACTGGTTTCCACCGGTTCACCATCAAAAAACTGACAATTATACAATATCTGAAACAACTATTAAATATCTTCCTTAAATACAACCCAATAAGACTTGACAATGTATGAGTAGTTTCACAGTTGCTTGAAAACATTTTAATTATGTTAAATCATACATCAATACATAAGTCCGAGCTGTCAATCAAGCTTATATACCCATTAGAGTGTATCCAATCAAAACTACATCGGGTATTTACACATTTAACTCTTGCACATGTTTCTCACAAGTAATGTAAACACTAGGGAGCACACGGCCAATGTGTGTGAGCTGTTTGAAAACTAATGTCAGAACTACGAAAATAAATATAACTGTGCAATTTGCATCAAACTGATTAAAAACAAGATTAATACACAATATGCCTCTTTTAGATGGATTACAAGTTGATGAAACTAACTATAATACTATTTTTTTTTAGAAAAAACAGTAAACCCGCCAAACAACCTTGACCTTCTTATCGGTTCTATTGTCGGCGGAGTTGTATTTGCTGTGATGTTTATGATTGCTGTACTTTTGTTTTGGAGAAGACATCAGCTTGGTATGTTTAGAAAATCCACACACCTGTTCCGTGTATCAGATCACTTGTATGAGTTTAATTGCAAACTAATAAATTTCAGTCAAATACATTAAAAGTATATTTTATTTCTATTTATGCGGTGTCATTGCATTACATTTGATTGAATCAATATATAATTATGCATTTTTTGGACACTTTAAACTGTTTGAAACATTATTTACATAATAATTTTATGTACAAATGTAGCAGTGAGTGATGCCGTCCTGAATAATTTCGTTCAAATCCGCGTATAAATTGTTCAGCTATAACCGACAGATAGGAAATACAAAAATGATTTTCCTTGTTGTTATACTTCTTCTTTTTCATAGAATGCATGTTTTGTCACCACAAAACAGACAATACATCGACAAATCAACGTGTACATTTTAATGCCGTGTCAGCTATTGGTAAGATTTATATTTTTAAAGGGGAAATTTCGACAAAGTTTGCGATATAAAAACACGTACTACATGGATGATTTTAAATGAAATTGTAATTTGAAAAGAAATCCAAATATTACATGTTAGTAGAGACACTATATCATCCATGGGAGCACTACAGTTTTTGTTTGTCTGTATTTTTCATTTTGGCGATATATTCAGAAGTAGAAATTTACATGGTTAAAATCTCTTATAATATATTAGTAATATCTCATATTAATCAATACTAAAACAAATTATAATGCATATATATCTTTCTTTTAAGAAAACATAAAGAAAATATTTAATGTTTCGGGGAAATCATTTTATAGACCCATTTCCTGTATGCGATACCATGTTGCGTATACAATTTGTCACTAACTTTCTTAATAGAATATCAAGAGATCCGTTTGCAAATTGCCATTTATGTTGATTTGTTTGTCATTTATTCCAATTATTAAGGTAAATGCTAAGTTTAATCGCTTGAGGTTAAGTTAAAATGTCTACTTAAATCTACACATCTTCGGGACCTGTGACGCAATACTGACCGAGAAGGGAGATAGTTGTACGTTTATTCTATTTCAACAGGGGATTGAGGCATACGTTCTGCATCTTTTATGTTCTATCCTTGAACGATATCGCCACGTTCAAGAACGCAAACAAAGTGTTACATAATGCACATTCTCTTAACAGTTTGTCTGCTAAGGGCACTACAATAGCGAGTAATTAGCAGGCTGATCATGGTTTACAATGTCCGGCTGCTCATCAGTCATTTCTCCAAAACACCCCTTTGTAACATAAATGGAATGATCTAAATTTAAAGAAAGGACAGTTCATTATATATTCATAGCGGGCTAATGGTTACTACACGTTAATTTCATGACTTAATAGTCTGTGTTTGATTTTAGTGCAAGTATACTTTCACTAACAGTTCTTTAGTTCCAGTCCAACGTACGCAATTTTGCTACGACCAGAGAGAACTAATTTAAGTGTATACACGATGCCGACTGAAAGAGAACATTCCCTGATTGTTTAAATTAGACTGTTTGAAATAACATCATGCGATTGTGTTCGAGTGTATTTCATTTACTTGTCGCAATAAATGATATATCAAGGACTAACACTACTTTGGTCATATGCTAGCAATCCTCTCCGGTTACTTTATGTCAGCAAGAGCACACACATATTTTGGATGACTCAAACCACTCTCGAATCGTTTAATAAATGTTGTATTGAGACTAATGTACGTTAACTTAATTCCGGGCCAATACAGTTGTTAATACTTTTGGCCATTGAATACCAAACACAACGAGTCTACTCCGCAATGCACAGGATTTCCAAAACCACAAGAGAGCATTGACAATCACGGTAATGTCGTCGTTTATTTCATTTTAGATTCACCAAGTCAAGACATGCATTATCAAAACATAAAGTAAGTTTATTCTGTATGTTGAATAATAGGTTGCATGCGTGTTTCAGTTGATAAATTGCAATTATATTCGTAAACCACAAAGTAAATAGATGGCTTTGCGTTTGAAGCTATCCTGTACTATTAAGGCGTTTTATTGAGAGGTAATGCAATTTGCAAACACATATCACCGGCTTAAGTCGTATCCTGCTTTAAAGTCACAAACAGTGTGCTTGATGATCCCAAAAGACTATTAAGTCATTATACGACTGATATGTAGTCAGGAGACGTTGTTGCAAATTCAAGTTCTTCCATCATAATGGGTAACCTCCCGCGATAATCGAACATGTTATAAAATATTCAGGCAATGTTTATGTTTATTTAGAAACCAATGTATGTGACGATAACAAGTTCCAGAGAAGTCCTCGTTAAACTAGGGTGTATGTTTTTCCATGCTTCACCTCTAAGCACCTACGATTTTTTTTCACACTCTAACCTACTCTAATACATAACCTGATCAAAGGGAAATAATTCTGGTTATGCTGAATATGAAAATACGTTTTGATCTTGAAATAACGGCAGGCTTTCTTAGCAAATGCCCATAAGGATAGTTATAACATTTTGATTCTTCTTATGTTTTTAATGTGTTATATTTTCTTCTAGATATACACCATCGTTATTAAATGCGGTAAAACAGTTTACTACCTTACCTGTGCACCAGTTGTCGCAGATTTAGATTAATATATTGTTATGATTAAGATGTATGTTGAGCCATCTGCTATCCAAACATTCATTATCAATGTTTTTATTAATACATCTCGATATTTAGACGTACTCAGTATTGATACTCCATTCTTTGCTCATATGATCACAAATATATACTCACTATAGCTCACGTTGAATAAAACTAAATGCTCGAATAATGCAGAAGCTTTTCTCGATATTAATATCTCGATTTCGATAGGGGTAATAACTTTAAATTTGCCATCGTTAACTATCCACAGTTTGATCTGGATGTACCTTGTGTAATGATACTAAGGAATGCAATGAAATCAAAATATTACAAGTAAACATCTTCGACTAGGTTTCCTTTATCATATACAACGCAGATCTTTCTCTATTGCTCCAAAGAAAGTCTACCGGAGAAGTACAGTACCAACCTAAAACATGTCTACAACTAGGAATATCACTGCCTTTATTATATGGACGTGTTATCTATAAACTTCGGATGTTAAAGAGGTCCACTTTAAACAATTAATCAGAAAATTCGCCAGACAAAGATATGGGCCTGTAGTAGTGCAACGCACTTCATATTTACTGATTGGTCCCTCTACAGTCAGTCACAATGCTATACTTTTTCATTGTGCGATGGCTGGATAACCTTGTGAGATTCTATACTTCTGAAACTCTTGTCAATTTGGTCGATGAGAGAGATTTTGTATGCATACTATCGATTAAAGCTAACCAGTAGGCCGTATTCTTTACTGACCGATCCAAGGCGGTACCCCTGTATTCGCCACTTTGTGCGGGTATTATCCTGTTCATTGACTACGGAAAGGAATTTGTTCATTTCATTTAGTTTGTGGTACAGTGCGGACATACGATGCCATAATTATAATAATCATGATTGTGTTTGAGTATTGTGGTTTCTATTTATGTTTATCCTAATCCTATGTGTGTAATATATGAATTATGCCGTCAGTGAAATACTAATTACACTGCATTATTACTTCACAGTGCTCCCAGTCTATCGGCAAATACACTTACAGCTCCCCCAGGTGATCTTTATATGGACTTAAATTCAGAAACAAGAGCCGATACAGATACCTATTGTGTTATAAGTGGCAGTGGACAAAACTATCCACAAAATCAAGAAACCGGCATGGACGACGACGGAGATTACCTTCATCCATTGAATAGGGAAGATACCAATATATATGTTAACATATAGCAACCCGTAGGCAACGCTTAAACTAGAGGAAACTAGAAACAATGATCAGATTAAATTAGTGGGCATGTGTCTACATGTGTGTGTGTGTGTGTGTGTGTGTGTGTGTGAGAGACATTTACGAGTTATGTTTCTTAGGGACGAGTAACAGAAATACTCAGTCTAATAAAATCAGAAAGCATAAGAAAACGGGTAATTGTTTCACTTAATACAATATATTACAGAACCAGGCGTAAACGGATGGGATGGATGCACGCAATATAAAACGAATATTGTACAAACAATTAAGCATGACACAGCCCATATCCTTACTGGAGTAGCGCGCTCTGTTTCTATTCAAAATATTATAAAATAGGATGGTTTTCTTTTCAATAGCTCAATATACCATATATTCGAAAGAAATCGGGTTAATGCCACATTACGTAACACAGCTATTACATAGAGTCTTCTGGCAACACATGAACACAGCTATTTTCGACATCTTATATACCCTATTCGGTGTCCTCATGGTATACTCTTTCTGAAAAAATACACAACTTGTAATCACTGTCAACGTCTAAAATAATTATTTACCATGATACTGTACAGTCGCAGTAGTCCAGTTTATTCTTTAGGCGGAAACTGGTCAGTAGTGGTACAACATATTCATTTATACAATGGTTATAGTGCATTACATTCTGAATCGAAATAACTTCCATTATTATGCGAGATTTGATTGCGTCAACAGAGAAGACGACACTATTTAATACAATGCTCTCACTGTTCAGCTGAACGGCTCGATCTGCTCTAATCCACACTCAGTTACCACCCAGTAAGTATTCGTATATTTCTAGTCGGTGTACATCGACTTTCAAACGATAAAACGTCTATTTATAATATTGTCAATTGTTTATTAAAGATACTAAGCGTTATTATAGCTATCGGATTCATACTATTAGTCGAGTTATTAATCTGATATGGCATATTGTAACGTATGTATGCTGTGCAACGTGTGCACAAATAAAATACATGCGTCTACATAATTGTAATGCATGATATAATAACACTGTCTTGCTATTTATTATGTTATTTTATATGTTATCTTTCTGTGCTCGCTCATAGCAGGAATATAATTATGTCTACATGTATTTAATTGTTGTTGTTTTGTTTTTATTTGCTGTATTTGGTTAAATTTATCATAAGTCATAATGCTATTATATGTAATAATCAGACAAAGGGAAACAACTCTCTATTTATTAAGACAAATATGAACACACACTCCCAGCATGTCATTTTTTGCAATGCATTGATTTATTTAACCTTCTGTTAAACATAATTTAAACCTATGTAACGCTCACTAAGATGTGTTAAACATCATTCACTACGCTTTTTGTCTGTATGTTTACTTTAATTGTATGTATGTTAGTGCTCATGACGTTATTACCTGCTTGTCATCGATCGATAGATTGAGTACTGATTTATTTAATAGACTGATTATTGTTTGTTTCCATTTGATTTTGACTTTATCCTATACTTTACTGGTTGCAGCCAACAGAGAGTATGAGAGTGCTGTTGTCAAAAGTGCCATGACTGTCACTAATAAGTGTGTGAAATAATATTCATTAGTCTTACCGCCATACTCAACAGAAATGACTGTCTATTTAATCTTGTGTCTAAAACGAATACTATTTATAGTCATCTAAATGTGGCAACTGCTATAATCGATGTCTTTCGACATGCTGTTTAGGTTTGTCCTGTTTTAATGGGATGACAGTAGGGTAAGTGTGAGGTTTGGTGCACCCTTGAACCGGTTTAAACCCTCAGTGGCCTACTTTGCCACTGACCGATCCAAGGCGGTAGTCCTATTGTCAACCTTTTTGTGTGTGTGATGTCGTTTGCATTTATTATTGCTTTTGCCTTCTTGTTTGTCTGTTTGCGTGTTTGTTGACTGTCCTCCTTGAATGCTACTTTCCCTATCCGATCTTTTTATATTTCTTTGTTTTACCTTTAGTTGTCACTTTGTGAACTGAGTGAATACAGTATTGTACTGTTTTTTATATTGTATTGCTAACTTATAGATTGTAATGATGTGTCAATATTTATCACACATTGAAGTTTAATGATGTAAACATACTCAATAGACAGCACCACCATCATCGTTTATTTATAAATAGTCACTATCCTTGGTTAACCCTAGTTTTGCAAAAATGAAAAACATGTTTATGAATATCGTTTGAATTCATGAGTCTATCTTACAAATTGCATGTATATAGGTATAATGTAATATATTTTTATTGCATTTATTATAAATAAAGTATATCTTTTTGTGTATTTGTGGTAATATCTAATGGCATTTGAACTACTCAAAGTACTCAGTTGTGTGAAATGAAACAATGAATCTGTATTGAACGCCTCATTGCTAATGCAGAAAAAAATGTCGTAAGCTGTTTCCGTCTTGACTGAAAATCTGGGAAGCTTTTATATTTCCCGCCAAAAAAAGAAGGCCTATATTTTATTTCCGTTTAGGAAAATTATACGTATTTGTGCCATTTAAATAGCAGTAACTATGATGTGACGTACACACATGGGTTGGGGATACCTGTTTTGTTGAACTGACGGCTGTGGGTATATTAAATTGTCTAAAAGTACCCTTATTGTATAATCATGTCGAATATGATTCCAAATTACTTAACCGTGTTTATCATGAGTATGATGGAAACTCGGATAAGGAGACAGATAAGACCTTGGTAACCGTGTTTATCATGAGTATGATGGAAGCTCGGATAAGGAGATAGATAACACCTTGGTAACCGTGTTTATCATGAGTATGGTGGAAGCTCGGATATGGAGACAGATAAGACCTTTGTAACCGTGTTTATCATGAGTATGATGGAAGTTCGGATAAGGAGACAGATAAGACCTTGGTAACCGTGTTTATCATGAGTATGATGGAAGTTCGGATAAGGAGACAGATAAGACCTTGGTAACCGTGTTTATCATGAGTATGATGGAAGCTCGGATAAGGAGACAGATAAGACCTTTGTAACCGTGTTTATCATGAGTATGATGGAAGCTCGGATAAGGAGACAGATAACACCTTGGTAACCGTGTTTATCATGAGTATGATGGAAGCTCGGATAAGGAGACAGATAAGACCTTGGTATCATATTTTAGGGAAATGCTTTATGTTGCATAGTTTGCATGTTTGACATTTGCGTACATGTAATGAATGTATCGGGAATTGTTATTAAATGGGATTGAGGTAACTGTTTTTTGACAATAATGATAGATCGGGAGTACTCACATTGCTTTTATAAGTGCCAGCATACAATACTCGATGTTCCAAAGAGCCTTTATTTTGCCACAATCTTTAATCATCAGGATTTTCTATTTATAGTTTTATAAAAGTAGATAAAAAAAGTCGAAAAGGAAACGTAGAACTCACAGGACACAGTCACCAAAACACGCACAAAATAAACGATAATTACAAAGATAAAGTATACCACACCACAAACGTAAAGGGTTGACAATAGGGGTACCGCGATGGCACTGTCAGTGGCAACATGGCCGATGGTAGTTTAAACCAGAATCAAGACGGCATCGAACCTTACTCTTACCCTAGTGTCATTCATATATAAAATGTAAATGGGACAATGTAAGTAAATAAATCCCCGCCAGGCTATACTCTGTACCATATTGCGTACATGTCATACATATATATTTTCAAATGTGTCATAAGAACTGGCTAGACATGTTACAGGCTCTAAATTTCCTTCTTAAGATTTATGTAATAATGTACACAGATGAGGATGCAGAATAAACATTAAGATTGTATTAGTTTGTTCCCACTAATATATTTGTTTTCCTATCCTGTTCCAAAGTCATCATATATACTTTGCATCGTATCGATGTATATTTCAAATGTCTCAATCTTGAATCTAAATATGTTTGTCTACAAAATTAAAATTGAATGAATAACGCATTACCATTTTCACATGGAGCATCCGTGTACTATTTGTTTGCATTTCGGTATTTGTATATTCACACACTTTACAAATAATCATTTATACCATAGCATCGTTTCACATGCATGGACTAGAAGAAATAAGTTGTATACAAGGGGAAAGAAATTAATAAACACCTTGCGAGAAACAAAAAAAAACTGGACAGCAGACAGAGAGCTATATAGACCTAAAGAAAAGAAGGCAGATTTGATACCGAGTACTGCCTGTTCACTGTTCTATATTTCAACGTAAAATGTACTACTTTTCAATTTATGTTCAAATGTGGCATTAAAACTGCTGCACATTCTAAATGTTCCGTCTTTCGTACGTTACATGCAATTCATTTTGCTGTTTAAAACGTATGTACGTTTGTCCAAAAGATTTAATAGATGGACATTCTCAAAAGAGATTTTCATTTGTTTTAACGTGCATAATGTATATTGCAAACTTAACAGAGACGTGCTTGACTCAGTGTTAAATTATGTTACGTTTACAGAAAAATATTGAAATGATTTACGTTTTTATCTATTGTATTTTTGAACTGTCAGATATATATGCGTCTCCAGTTAAAGTGTGTTAAATATTTTCGTCTTATTTGAGGTGAATTTGAGGTGAATTTTAGTTTGCAATTCTGTTTCAAACATTCAAGTTATTTTATGCTATTTCCTGTTGATACTTACTTGCTGTCATAGCTGTTGCAAGATATATATATGTTTCGGTATAATTATTCATCTTTTTTTATCTTTACGTATGCTTTTGAAAATAGAATAACGTGTGTTATGTGCAAATGTTTCAATGCCATATCGTTGTAAATAAACTCGGTTTTATAGAGTATGTTCATGAACGGTAATATAAGGTCATCGCCTATCGACATAGCAAATTAAAGAAATCATCGCCTGACCTCCTCTCGTCTAAAAAACTAGGCAGCGTTAATAGACACAAAGTAAAGCGCACATACTCGTATGTTCACGTACATGTATATGTAAAAGTAGACATAAAAGCCGAACAGAAAATGTAGCATTCAAGGACCACAGTCAATCAAAAGCACGCAGAGAAACCAACAACAATTACAAAGATGAAAACAGACAAGATGTATCACCACAAACATAAAAGGGTTGACAATAGAGCTACCGCCTTGGAACGGTCAGTGGCAAAAGGGCTGTTGGGTGTTTACACCAGGTTCTAGGTTACCTTACTATTACGCTATTGTCATCCAAATAAAACGCGACACTGCAAATAAAGATATCCCCGCCAGGTTATATTCTCTAACAAACAATGCAGCATTAATATAACACATAAATGATCATGTATATATGAATATAAGAAAGAAAAGACCAGAAAGCCACAAAGCAAGTACTCAGTGAATTGGCAGAAACCAAAGCAACAAGAGAACAAACCATTAAGGGTACGACACGACACGATTTAAGACAAGCATCAAACGTTACTGTCCTTTGAGGATAAGGTAGACGTCATCATAGTTAGGGTCCACAACTGTCCGGTAATAGCACAATCAAAGAGGGATGCTTAGTAGCGAACTGTATTGGGGTCAATCACTAAATATGCAGTACGTTGTAAAATGATAGGGTCATAACCTCTTTTGATAAACTTTTAACAGGTTTAATAATGATTGTATAATAGTAACCAAGGATCTTACATCTCAATAGAAAAATAGAAAAGGTTATAAGTCCAACAGGAAGAGTAGCATTCACAGTCACTCCAACAAGTATTACAACGCAAAGGAGATTACAAACACATTCCGTAAAAAGCACATCACAAATATATGAAGGTTGACAACAGCGGTACCGCCTTGGAACCGTCAGTGGCAAAAGGGACCATCGGAGAGTTTAAACCGCAAGCCACAACCAAACCTCACTCTTACCCTGTAATCATTCCTAAACAACAGGAAAGTTTAAATAAAAATAACCCCCGCCGAGTTAACCCCTTACATTTGAGAAAGTGTAGATAGGTGTAATAAAAAAAACACAAAAATATTCCTGTATATAATATATAAAAAAAACTAGGCTAAACCTAAGAAGCTAATCTCATATGTACTCCATGTCCTCTCTCAAGACAAAGCATCAAGGGAAAAACCTTTAAGGGGACGACAAAACGGAGTGAAGGACATACATCAAACGGTTCCCGTCTTAAAGCATTTAGGAACACGTTGCCATAAAGTCCACCTCCCTTTAATAATTTTAATAAATAACATGAAAATTATCACGACCGATAATTCCTAAGTTGTAAATCACATCTCCATAACAGACGGAGTGTTGCAGAAGTGTTTTAAGATTGCTATTATATTTGTCGAGCAAATCAGTGTTACGATAATAAAACTTAGAAACGTCTTACGTAACTTATGGTAACAGGTTGTGATAGTCCTTGTCGCAGACGATTTATAGTTTAGAAGTAGATCAGGGTTACGATGCAAAGGTTTTTCGAAGTTTATGGTCACGGTAGCCCTGATTGAGTAGCTCCTTAGTTATACACACATTACAAATACAAATATTAAAGTCTTCAACTCGACTACAAGCTCTAGAAAAATGAATAAATTGTGAAACATAGACCCCATAAGAATATCTTGGGGACATTCCCATCTAAGTGGAGATAATTAACAATACCAAAACTGAAAGCATCTCTGTCCTGACAAAATGAAAAAGGAAAGCAAAGTGGCGAACTCAGTTCGAGGGTCGATCCCAGATCGGGGTATACGAGAGGCGTTCATTATATAATGCACCTATGGTCCTAAAATTTAATTATGGTCCATTGTTGTAGTTATTGATACGGATTATGTTAAAATGAACTTTCCCCCGTTAATTTATCAAGTTTCAGATACTTCCATTCAATAAAAAATGTATTTTCAGGGCATCTTTTTAAGACATGTAAATGATACTGAACTCGCCAAAAACGGAAAAAACTATTTTGACTAAAAATCAGTATGGACTTTATTTGCGTAAACCACAAACTTATATATCTTCCATATGAAAATGTTAATAGTTTTTTTTTTGTAATGTGTTTATTTTTGGGTTTATTTCTGCTTAAAAGTGCGACAAAATGTAGCTGAAATGTTATGCTGAAAAACCGAAGAGCAACTTCAGGCTTTAATATGTTTTGAGCGGTGTAACTAAAATTGTTGATTTTATATTTTATCTTTAGAGTATCGCTTCAATTTGTTACCCATATATTTAAACCCATTTTCCGTCATATCTTCAAACTGATTTTGCCATTTATTTTTATTGGAATTTGATATTTTCAGGACTTTTATATTTCCAAGAAAACGGCATTTCTTTCCTTGTGACCTGTTCGAGAGGAAATAAACAGATACGGCAAACACATACGTTGTGATCGACAGTCATTCATATTACGTTTTTCTTCAGGAATAATTTTCTTAATATAAATGACTGACCAAACATAAGTAAGTAAAATTGAAAGGTTTAAGCGAACAAAACAGCAAACAATTCATATGTTTCGTCGTGTGTTCATACCAATGTCAATGGAGTGTAAAACAACAATTAGTTAATTTAATGTCAATACAGGGCAAAACGCGTACATGTTCAACCCCTTTTGCTAAACATTATAACAAGTAATGAAGCATTGTTTTCGAGTCCCTGAAGGACAGAAGCAATTTATTGCATATTTTGGTGCATTACTTGCTTTCTGGGCATCTAATGGAAAAGCACCTTGTAATATAATTCAAAGTTTTTAGATCAAATAAACTGGTCACTTGCATGGCATCAACTTCAAGATTTACTAGGCAAAAATACGCTGCCTTTATGAATTCTGTACATCAAATGTAGGTCAACATATGTCGATTTAGATAAGAAGATGCGTTGTAGCCATGGAAATGGATCTGAAATAGATTGACTATGGAAAATATGTTACTCCCGATGATTTTACTTTAATATTCAAGCTGTATAGAGAATAGTTTAATGTTCTGTTTTACTAGCAAAATATATATTGAATTTTTCATTTGATGATACTTGTATGTTGTTATTAATTAATGCTCTAATATCATAATCTATTCCTGAATGCAGAACATCAATTCCACTGTCTAGTAACGACAGAGATTACAATATAAAAAAAGATTATTCTGTATTTCGAAAATTCTACCAACACGTCTGTTGTCAGACAGATAATGAAATTAAATGGTAGGTCACATTATTTTGCGTATTATGTTTCCACTGTAATATCGTCATGAAGGCACCGGTTAAAAACATATTTTACTCGTGATATTGTGCTAATATATGGATTAAAATATCGAACAGGAAAAGTTGCATTCAAAGATGACAGTCAACCACAAACACACAGAGAAACAAAGAACAACATTACAAAAAATACAACATTACAAATGAATAAAAGGTCAAATACGACATCACAAACACAAAAAGAGGGTTGACAATAGGGCTACCGCCTTGGAACGGTCAGTGGCAAAAAAGGTGGCTGGGGGTTTAAACCAGGTCCTAGGGTGCACCAAACCTCACACTTACCCTACTGTCATCCCAATTAAACGTAAGTTTATTATGCGCTTAGGCGCTTTAAACTAAACACATGAAAATGAACGAGAAAGAAGTCTTATTTTGTTAATAGTATAACCATGATTTTAGCTATGTACCAGGGCGATATCTTTGCTTGTTAATAAAATATCGTTTTCAAAACGTTATCAATCAAAACGTATACAAATGAATGAAACAAGTGTTTGGTATAAGTCAACACTATCTTGAAATAACACCAACAGTTTCTGTTAATATATTGTTTCAGTAAAGGGAAATACGGCACACGTTCACACGTTGAGGTGTTATACTTTGTCGTGTGTTCATACCAATTTCAATCGAATGTAAAACAATAACAAGTTAATTTAGGGTCAATACAGGGAAAAACGCGAACATTTTCATCCCCAATGGCGAAATTTTATATCAAGTAATGAAGCGTTGTTTTTTAGTCCCTGAGGGACAGAAGCAATGCTTATTGTATATTTTGGAGCATTACTTGCTTTCTGGGCATCTAATTGAAAAGGACCATGTAATATAATTCCACGTTTTTAAATCAAATAATCTTGCATGGCAGAAACTTCGTAATTTACTAGTAAAAAATACGTTGCTTTTACGAGTTTAAATCGCACCGCATAAACCTTTGCTTTACATCAAAAGTAGGTTACCCAAATGTCGATTTAAATAAGAGGATGTGTTGTAGCCACGGAAATGGATCTGAAATAGAATGACTATAAAGATATGTTACTCCCGATGATTTTTACTTTAATATTCAAACTGTATACAAAATAGTTAAATGTTTTATTTTACTAGCAAAATATATTGTATTTTTCATTTGATGATACTTGAATGTTGTTATTAATGAATGCTCTAATTTCATAATCTGTTCCTGAATGCAAAACATCATTTCTACTATCTAGTAACGACAGCGATTATAATATAAAACAGTATGCTTAATTCTGTATTTCGCAAATTCTACCGGCACGTCTGTTGTCAGACAGGTAATGAAATGAACTGGTAGGACGCATTGTCTTGCGTATTATGTTTCCACTGTAATATCGTGATGAAGACACCGGTTAAAAGAATCTTTTGCTCGTGATATTATTGTAAGTTTAGTATTTTGAAACTTAAATATATTAAACACAATTACATGTATGTGCAATGCCCATAGTTTGCACATATCTCAATTGAAAGCACGCTTAACGTGCTGCAATACCAACACATAATATAGGTGAGGTAATTTAGTGAATTATTGTTCTTCTAACAATGTAGAAGATGTTTGTGTTAAATGCGACTCTAACGAGTACGATTTTTGGAGTTTTTGTTTGAATGGTAGGCGAAAGAAAAGTGAATGCTATGAAACGACCCTCACATATTTACTGCCATTCTTTTCCAGTTGATGTTGAACAAATGATAAGAAAAAGAACTCTGAATTTCAATATTGGTCGTATTTGGTGTCAGATATCATAATGATGTGTCTGATTTCATAAAGTTTTTTTTAATGGTGTTTTATGCCATTTTTGCACATGTTAAGCCATATATGATATATGTCGATCTGTTTTAAAGGCAGACCACCACATTTTTCCTGAGTATAACCAGTACAGTACTCCTCCAGCCATAAAATACTGGGTCCACCCAGGAACAATGGGGTGGTCTGCCTCTACCAGAAAAAATCGACATGATATAAACACCATTCAAACAAACACAATAACAAACAAATATTTATATGATATCAGACACCAAATATGTTCAAAATCATAAAGAATCAATGTTTTTCACTATTTCGATTATCAAGGCGAAATAATCACGATCCGGGACACTGAACAGTATCCAGATGTTTGCACCAGCATTGAAAATACCCGTATGGAAATGTATGAAAACATTAAAAGCATCAGTACTTTAGTCATGGCAATGTATTAGAATATTAAATACAAGTGAATATCAAACTATCCTGTACTTCATCACTGGTATATATGTGAATATCAAACTATCCTGTGCTTTATCAATGACTATATATGTGTATATCAAACTATCCCGTTCTTCATCACTGTCTGTATATGTGAATATCAAACTATCACGTGTTGCATCAATGACATCATCCATGACAATGCATTGGCATATGCGACAATGAGAAACCTCAGCGTCCTAACGCAATGGCATCGTAGGTCCGCACTGTACTACAAACAAGGAGCAATATTTAATTAATTATACAATGAAAAAGAAAAATACAACAGAAAGTGTGGTGAAGACAGGATTACCGACTTGGAACGGTCAGTAGGCAATAAGGCCTATAGGTTAGTTTGAATCGATTTTATGTGTACACAATCCTCGTTATTATCCTGTCTTCAGCGCCCAAATAGACAAGACAGTGTAAACAAAACCACATCCGTCAAAAGGAATTCAGAGAAAATAACAAAAGAAACACTAATATGTTGTTGTAAAGCTATATAAAATACAAAATAAGAAACATCTCAGGATATATTCAGAATTGTACTGAACAACCACAACAGTTGCAGCTAAAGAGAAAAACAATCTAGGGTACAACCTAAAAACCCGATGGACGAAAGGTCATGCACCTCCTTCCCTTAGTCTGGGTTACAGTAGGTGCAATCATAGAATCCCAAGAGATTGTCCAGTCATCGCACAAGGGAAACGTGAAGCGTAGTGACTGACTGTAGAGGGGTCAATCACTAAACAAGCAGTGCGTTGTAATACTAAAGCATCGTACCCTTTTCTGACGAACTTCCTGATTAATTGGTCAGGAAATCCGCCAGATCCCTTTAACTTACGAAGTTTATAGACTACATCTCAATAAAATAAGTGTTGTTATATTCCTAGTCGCAAAAAAGTTTTAAGGTTGGTGTTGTACTTCTCCAGTAGGAATTTTGAGAAAGATCTACGTAGTTTGTGATAACGAAAACCCTGCTGAAGAAGTTGACTTGTAATTACTTGATTTCGATCATTGAAGTATATAACATCATTACAAGCTCTAGCCAAACGAATGAGCTGGGAGATAAAAAAAAACGTATGATGTAGCACAAGGTACATCCCCATCCAGGTACACACCCCAGGTGTGGATAGTTAACGATGTTAAAGTTTAAGTCATGTCTCTTATCATAGATTTAAGTATGTATGAAATCATTAGAAATCGAGAGATGAAGATCGAGGAATGCTGCTTCAGTATCCGAACTGTTGACTTTATTCAACGTGAGCCATGGTGGATAAATGTTAGAAACCATGTGAACAAAGAAAGGATTATCAATATTGAGTATGTCATCTAGATACCAAGATGTATTATTAAACGCATCAATAACTTCGCTCTGGCTAGCAGGTGACAAACTCAACATAAAATCTCTTAAATCATAGCAGTAAGAAAACAAATCTGCGACAAGTGACTACAGTTAGTACCCATAGGAATACCAACAACCTGACCGTAAACAGTTTTACCGTATCTTATAAAGATGTTATCGAGAAGGAAAGATAACGCTCTACAAACATCGGCACAAGTCCACAAATTATAATTATCAATAGGGGCGTTTGTAACCAAAGCCCTGACATTATTACCAGCTAGAAAGGTTGTACATTCTCTAGAAAATGTCTTCTGAATACGCTGTAGCAATTTGTCTTTGATTAGATTATTTGGTAGAGTAGTATATAGTGTGGAAAAGTAGTAGGTCTTTAGAGATGCTTACACCGGAGTTTATCAAGGACTTCTCCAGAGAATTTGAAAGACCAAAACAGATTGATTATCAATAGTTTTAGTTAATTGTTATACATATCAATTTAAAAGAATGATGTAGGGAATATAGTAAACATACTCGCATCACACAAACGTCCAGAATGTTCCAGTATGCTGTTTATTAACATCTGTTAACAGGCTGTTCTCCAGGATCTCATTTGCACTAGCCATTGTAAAATTAGTTTTGTTCAGACACATGTTAAAGCCGTCTTTGCATGTTGTATAGTTTTGGGATACGAACCAATCTGTCTTGTGTGGGTCTGAAAGAAATGAATTTTAACTCGTATTATGTTTACATATGTGTTTAAGAATTGTGAAGCCGTATAGTGACACCTAGTATCGTCTTAAACTTAGTTTTACCCACCAATCTGAAGTGATAAGAGACACTACAATTAGTGCATACCCGGTCGGCACTCGATGCTCGGAGGACAACCCATCGAACATTAACACTTTATTCAAAAGGACATACGGCAATCTTGATTTATTTTAAAGAAGATAATGCGATTTCCCGTTAGTTAAATGTACATTTATGAAAATCATTTTCAATATTTATTTGAATATTTCAAAGCAAACTGTGTTTGCATACTACTAACTGTTGATTATATTGCACCCACACTTAATTTCAACGTAGATGTAAAAGTCGAACAGGAAACGTAGCATTCAAGGACTCAAATCAACCAAAAACACGAACAGAAACAATCAATAATTACATTGAAGAATATAAGGAAAGATATTACATCACAAACATATATATTTTATTCAGCAAAGTTCCTAAAGGTCATAAGACCCACGAGGATACAAAACATATATACTCATGCAAAAGTACCACTGTTTCCACATCAACACGATATATAATTGTAAAGCTTTTGAAAGTAAGACTAATAACTATTATCTAACACATTTAGCCCTCTTATCTCAAAGGCTTTAAAAACAAAGACACTCAGATTTTTATAACTTTGAGATTTTTACTATTTATAAGTTCCACAAATTTAAACATACTTGGTATTTTCCAATAATACTTCTTTATGTATATATAGAGATAAATATCGAACATGAAAAGTAGTATGTTTCTCTCATTATATACTGAACATTCAATAACAAGGTGATACTCATCGTCTAGTTTTGCACATGTGATACATTTACGTTAATTTTTTGGTATGCTATTCGGCTTCTGCCATCTTCCAGCTTCTATTTGAAAGTGATGAGATGAGAGTCTTAATCTTGATAATGCATTTCTGTACTTTGGTATATTTAAAACATATAAGTAAGGTTTCATAACATAGTTATCTACTATCAGTGTGTAAAAATTAGATATGCTTGAATTTTCCAAACGAGAGTGCATATCTTGAATCATGTAATCGCTGTTTAACACTGTAAATAAATAAATCGTTGTTCCCTACACCTTGTAAAAGTCAAGCATCGTATAAACCAAGTGAGGCTAATAAATGTTTTAATAAGGTGACGCAGTTCTTCTTATTATGATGTAACTCAGCATCATGTCTCATCAGATTATGTAATAGATAGAGTATGGTTTAATTGAGTTGGTTCATTGAAACATTGAGATGGGCGTAGCCCATCGAGGTGTTTAAATTTATCAACGAGATGAAACCATACTCTATTTGTTTTGTAGCATGTCCATTTCAGCTCTATTTCAGTTATTCTAACTGTTATTCTCACAGTTATTCTAACAGGTCTTATTTTCAATTAAACGATGTACACCTGTGTCTGAACAAAGAGAATTGTCTGTGACCATGCTACAAATTCTATTAAACATGTTTTGCAAAGTTATTTTCATGACATCCAATAATTTTTAACCAATATTTCAAAATATTTAAATACCTTTGATTAATTAGATTAGTCCTTCCCAGGTCTCCATATACAAAATCATTTTGTCTACATCTTTTAACATTTAATACTTTCTTACAGAAAAGAGTCTGCATTCTTTCAATATTCAAAGCCGCAGAAAATCCCCACACTTCAGATCCGTAAATCAATACCGGAAGTACAAGCTTTCAAATAAATCGAATTTGTGTTTAATAGAGATATTTAGCCTGCTAAAACGACCTGTGTTTCATTAAAAGACCCATCTTCAGTAAAGACAACACCAAGGTAGCAAAATGACTCAACAACTTCAATTTTCATAAAGGGTTGACAATAGGGCTACCGCATAGGAACGGTCTGTGGCGAAGTAAAAGGTCGCTGGGTGTTTAAATCAGGTTCTAAGGTGCACCAAACTTCACCCTTACGATATTGTCATCCCTATAAAACGGGAGCCTACGGTAAAATAAACTCCAAATTGTGCTCCCTTTTATTTCATATGATGATGGTTTCCCCCACGTGCGAGATTATCATGCTACAGTTAGTGGGATGTATATTAAGTAATGACGTCATAGCATATATGTAATGATATACCAGTTTATAAAACGTGACAAAACGAACAATTGTTATACAAATACGCAAATTGATAACTACGCATACTCATTTATTTATTTATTTATTTGTTTATTTATTCATTCATACATTCATTCATTCATTCATTCATTCATTCATTCATTCATTCATTCATTCATTCATTCATCCATTCATCCATCCATCCATCCATCCATCCAATCCAAAAAATCAATCCATCCATCCAATCCATCCATCCATATGTAATGGTTTACAATCAAAAACATATTTCAAAACGCGTTCCGGACATTTCGACAAAGCGAGATTACTATATCAACATCGAGAATTTTCATAGTAGATCTGGTTTCGTCCATCTAACTCGTTGGTGAATACCTGGCCGCACATTCGTTTAGGGTCGTTATGCAAGACGGCTATCAAATTTCCACAAGTGTTTCACAAGTATAAATTATGGAAATCACAACGCGAAGTCCGGACCTTGTTATTAAATGTACCAAGCATGTCACACGACCCCGTAGTGCTACATGGCTTGATTTAAGGCATTGAGATCTACGGTATATAGAGAAGAGTGTTCGAGCGGCGACATAACGCCCTATTTTTGTATATTCTATTTTAAAGTATGTGAAGTCTTGATCTAAGTTTAGCTATTCGCGCCATAATATGTTTCTTTAGCGATAGCAGCGCTTAGTGTTGGTTCTATGCCCTTTGCACCGTTAACATGCCCTTATAAATATTGCATTGTAATTAAGGTGTATTGTGGATGAATGAATGAATGGCCCGCACAAACCTCTAACATTCAATTCCAAAAAAACATTTAAGACTGAAGATTATGTTTTATATAATTTTAAACGAAATGAAAAGTATTGCACCAATTTTCATGATTAATAATAAATATATTTATAATAATAATTTAATAATAATAATTATTATTATGATTTACGTGTATATTCTCGTATTGTGTTCTAGGTTACATGGCATATGTCACTATAATAAACGATTAACCTGCTTACTTTTATTCAATACGTAAAGTAAGAAAATATTGTTGACCTTCCACTTGCTACATTTGATAGTGCCTTTTCCCGACTTCCAAATTGTTCTCATCTTATCAAATCATGGTTTACCAAAGCATGACCCGCTTACCCATCGAAAGAACGTCCAGTTTCACAACAGTCTATACAAATACTGCCGTTATTTATGTTATTATCTATAACATACTATAACTTTTTTCTTTATTTTGTTTTATTTCTGGTTTCAAATACTTGATTGATGTATAATATTAGTAAATTAATCAGTCAAAATATAAATGCTCATGCCATAGTTGCTTACACCACTTATAAACGTTTGCAAATATAACAATGACTCAGTAATAATTAGAGAAGAGAATACTTGTCTTTAGTATTTTGATTAATGATGAATTTCACAGGAAATTTATTAACATTCTTATCTATGATTCAACAAAAACTTTACATGTTTTTCAATTAATATTCATAGTAGCACAAATGACATAATAGTCGGATAATGCTGTTGCTGAAAGAGCATTTATAGAAGACACTTAATTAATAGACAAACTATTGGAAACAGTAAAAAATGTCCGCAAATTGCTGCTTCATCGAAGATCACAATTTTTGCGGCGCCCTAAAACGTCTACCATCATTCTCCCATTTATGATTCTTAGCTTACATGTAATGCAAAACAAATTAGTTTGACCTTCGTCATTTATGAGGATGTCCGTGCTATTTGTGAGTCGAGGAATATAGTCTGACAAATAGTCTAAAGATAGGATACAAGCATCAGCATTTAATATGTGGTCAAATTCAATGTCGAGAGCTGAATTAATTCAAAGAACTAAAATCCTACGTGCCCAATTGTGTAATGTTATAGTTTATTTCTAAGAAAAAACGTCGGCTTGAAAGCTTTTAACTGTTTTCATGCAATAAGTGTGAGGTTTGGTGCAGCCTAGAACCTGGTTTAAACCCCCCAGTGGCCTTTTTTTGCCACAGACCGATTTTCAACTATTTTTGTGTTTGTGACGTCATATGCCTCTATTGCCATGTATGTTTGTCTTTTTGCGTGTTTTTGGGTTTACTGTGTTCTGTGAAAGTTGCATTTCCTGTTCGAATTTTATACTTATTTTTAATCAAGCGTGAAATATAGAAAATAATGAAAATAGTATTGACAGATTCTTAGGTGGGTTCTTCGGAATTTTGACTAGTACATATACCAACAACCGAAATAAGACAATCAAAAATAAACAATAATACAAGTAAATTTAAATTAAAACGTTCATGAAGTTTCTCCGAATGAAGCATATACATCGTACCATTGGTCTGGAAGTATTTCTACTTGCCCTGGGCAAGTGGATTTTAACAATGTCGCTTGCCCCAATTTCAAAAGTCCCTTGCCCCAAAATTAAGCAATGTCAACATGCCTTTTTATGAGACCGCGCGCTAAGTTGAATACTTTTCTATAAATGTTTGTTCTGTCATAATTTTTTAGATGATTTCATTGTAAAATTAATGCCTTAAATTACGAAGGATCAGAGCTATAGGTTGTTACCATTATGCACATATCAGTGTTTTCCCCCACCGGTGGGAGAAGGGGAGGGTGGTGTCGGCGGGGATAACCTGGGGTTAAGATATCACTGATGAACATGGGGTAGGGAATTAGATGATAATATTAGATATTGGTAGGCTCCTATGGAATTAAGACGTACATTATGCTCCTAGTGCAGTAATTACAAAAGGGCAGGCAGATAAAAAAAATGCATTAAGTCGAACAAAACTTGTTTCTACTTTTACTTTTGTTATAGACTACAACAGATAAAAAAAGAAAGATGCATTAGGTCAAACAGAAGTTTCCTTACACTTTCGTTATAGACTTCAGCAAGCTCATTTTTCTGTGTTGGAAATTATTAGCACGATTTATGCCTAAATCTGACTGGTATGTAGTGTTTTTTTTGTTAATATCTTTTTGAGATGACAATTCTTCGAATAATTATTGAATTTAGCCAAGGTCAAAGCAGATCTTGGATACAATGGCAAACATGCTTCAAAAAAACACTCAAAACAAAAACACGCCATTCCGTCATTGATCTCGGATTCATTCCAAACAAACATGGCATTTTGAAATAAAAACAGATGCACACCTATTCATTACGACATGCGTCGATAGTCTCTTTGCTCATCAAAAAACGCCGTCAAAATGCCATAATCGTTTAATTGCCCTACTTGTTTACAAATTGGTTCAACTGATTCGCCATTGTTTCACTTTACCACGTGGTAGTGATAAAAATACGTAGGTTATTTCATTGGATAATAAGGATACAGTACTAGGTCAAGTGTTGCGTCATGAATTTTAATTATTTCACACTAATCTGGCACGTGACATACTTCCTGCATAGAGGGGCTCGTTACGGTATATTTCAGACAGTATACAAATGATAAAAACCGCGCGTCAAAAATTTCCGTCACTTTCATGAATCTTCTCCTAATGAAACACATCGTAGTACGGTACGTCAGTAATTAATATATAACTGCTGCATAATTAGGGCGAATATAGAAAAATTTACCAGAATAAATGCTCTTTATGAGGAAAACAGCGATCGCAATCCCATGTATGGAATATCGACATGTTTTATATCCGGCCATAGCAACACACGTACACTTATCTGCTTATATACAATTATACGCAACTTTTATGTAAATGTTCGTTCGTAATTGATCGTTGTGTCCTTAGTATTCGCTTTAGTTTTATTTTCAACCGAAGGGAAAAAAACAACACTTTGTATATGTGTGTATAATCGGTTTTCACATTTCAATTCTTGCAGAGTCGAAATATGGACGCTATTACCAATCGCCAAACACAACACTAAGGTAATTTTTGATTTTCTTGATAAATAAAATGTTTATTATTTTAAATGTTGAAAAGGCTTTTAGTAGGCATGTGTCTATATAATAACGTACATACTGGTGAAAGCCAAATGTAATGGTATTTAGCAATTGATTGCTACAACACATTACAATATTATGTAATGACTTGTAAATTGATCAGAGATTACGTCCGAAACTGTTCACATGCTTGTTTTAAACTGTTTTATCCATGTTATCATAAGTTGACCCTATTCGGGGGCTAATTGTCCAAATAAATACGAGAGGTGTTCAACTTATAACGTAACACTTTCATTTTGTACCTGATTCAAAAATCTTGACTTTCTCGCAGAATATGTTCATTTTAATGTCAAGTCTAATGTTTCTTTCGATATAAAACATTATGACATGAACTATTATGTGATTCATAATTTTGCTGTATCCGTATTTTTTGTAATATGGTTAAAAATGACAATTTGAAGCAAATATCTCCAATTATAAAAAAAAAAGTAACGACAAAACAATTTTTAAAAAAAAATGCTTGTAATTTGTCGTTTAAGGTAATAGTAGTGATATGTCCATGTGCGAAAGTAAAATGAATGAAATATGCATTTTTTAGCTATATGTCGGTTTTCGAGATTTCAGCGAAAATTAACCTGAACTATAACTTTGAAAATGATTAAATCTATAAAAACTTCTAGTTCGAAACATCAACTTCAGGCATTGTTATGATGTCCTCATCTATAAACAAATAAGTTTCGTTACTTTCTTATAAGAAGGGAAATGAAAAAATATATTTCTTAAGATTTAGGGGCAAAACACACACATTTGCAAATAATGATGAAAAAAATATGTAATTTGACCAAAATATATCTTTATATGGTATATGATAATACAGCAACAATAACATTTCATTTCTTGTCGCATAAAATATGAATAAAATGCTTATTTTGGTAAACTTATAAAATCATCGGTAACATACTAGCAAACTGTCCAATAATTTATCAATTTCTTAAAATTTCCATAAAACTTTTAATTCAACATTTATATTTGTGGCTTAAAATAAAACATACGATCATATTTAAATTTCAAAGACAGTTTTAAACAATTACGATATGCGTTTAGTGACATTATTTGGTTTAAGGTAAAACTCTACGGCAATAGAAACATATAGATTTAAAATTGGAAACTAGTGGGTACCTAATTCAAAATGTAATTTAAGGCGAACCGCGTGAGCTTGTAGATTAATTTTAAATGCATATGTTCTACATAACAGTTTCACAACATTAAATCACGCATGTTTTATGATAACCATTTCCGCTGAAAAATAACATCTTAAACAAAAGTGTTACGTCATAAGTTGAACACCTCTCGTATATTCGGTCTATGCCATAACATGTTATAAAAAAAATTATATTTTTTTCACAAAAGTAAAACAACGCTTTAACATTAAAACGTCCATTGCAACTTTTACTCTACGACAATGAAACCATTACTAATAATTAATTAATTAATTAATTAACTAAACATGGAGAGAATATAATTATTTACAATCCGGAAAATTAAATTGCGAAGTCCAAGTGCATGGTGTATCTAATACTATATTCGCAGTGCAGCACAAGTCACCACTGAACCGATAATACGATTAAACATTAGTTTCCGGTATAACATCCAAATACACTTCAGTCGAACATTTAAGTTTTACATTTAAGTATAGACGTGCGATGTATATGATTCATTCAGAAATATTAATGAAAATTTGAAACTGGGCCAGTAATTATAGTCTCGCGAGAGAATACGCAACCATATAACCGGTCAAACTGGACATACCTTGGTGAAACAGGATTCGCTAAGATGTCAGCATGGGTCAAAACAAAACAAAGTGGGGAAATGATCAAACGAAAAGACTGAATATATGAAAAACACTTCAGAAAGTGGAATACACATAAATTCATTCTCGTCATATTAAAAGCATATGATCCGTGATTAGTATTTCCTTTCGTAAAATGTAACTACAAATAAAAGTTGTTTTCAATAACTACATTTTACTAAACTGAATATTTGTGGCAAGTATAGTTTTACTCTCATATCATTCATATGCTTTGCTTCGCAGAGATCGTGAAGGTCCTAAATAACTAATATTCTGATCAAATCTAGCTTATCAAATCACATATGATTAAATATATGGATATAATATGTTTTGCTCTAATATCTTACATATTTCCAGTGCCTCATATGTTTTGCACTGATAGATGGAATATGTTCTATTCCTCATATTTTTTTGTACGGATAAAAGAACTATGTTCTATTCTTCATATTTGTTTTGCACGGACAGACGGAATGTGTTCTGATCCTCATATTTGCTTTGCACGGATATATGGAAGATGTTCTATTTCTCATATTTGTTTTGCACTGATAGATGGAATACATTCTGTGCCTCATATATGTTTTTGCACGGATAGATGAAAGATTTTCTATTTCGCATATTTGGTTTGCAAGGATATATGTTATATGTTCTATTTTTCATATTTGTTTGGCACCGATAGATGAAATATGCTTTATCACTTACGTGCTGTGCTCCGATAGATGGAATATGTCATTATCTATCATATATGATTTGATAGATGGAAAATATTTTATCACTTACATGATGTCCACTTATAGATGGAATATGTTCTATCACTTAACATTTTGTGCACGGATAGATAAGAAATCGTTTTATCACTTACATGATGTTCACTGATAGATAGAACATGTTCTATCACTTACTTGCTTGGCTTTTCCTTTCGTAAAATGTAACTACAAATAAAAGTTGTTTTCAATAACTACATTTTACTAAACTGAATCTTTGTGGGCAAGTATAGTTTTACTCTCCTATCATTCATATGCTTTTCTTCGCAGAGATCGTGAAGGTCCTAAATAACAAATATTCTGATCAAATCTAGCTTATCAAATCACATATGATTAAATATATGGATCTAATATGTTTTGCTCTAATATCTTACATATTTGCAGTGCCTCATATGTTTTGCACTGATAGATGGAATATGTTCTATTCCTCATATTTTTTTGTACGGATAAAAGGACTATGTTCTATTCTTCATATTTGTTTTGCACGGACAGACGGAATGTGTTCTGGCCTCATATTTGCTTTGCACGGATATATGGAAGATGTTCTATTTCTCATATTTGTTTTGCACTGATAGATGGAATACATTCTGTGCCTCATATATGTTTTTGCACGGATAGATGAAAGATTTTCTATTTCGCATATTTGGTTTGCAAGGATATATGGAATATGTTCTATTTTTCATATTTGTTTGGCACCGATAGATGAAATATGCTTTATCACTTACGTGCTGTGCTCCGATAGATGGAATATGTCATTATCTATCATATATGATTTGATAGATGGAAAATATTTTATCACTTACATGATGTCCACTTATAGATGGAATATGTTCTATCACTTAACATTTTGTGCACGGATAGATAAGAAATCGTTTTATCACTTACATGATGTTCACTGATAGATAGAACATGTTCTATCACTTACTTGCTTGGCTTTTCCTTTCGTAAAATGTAACTACAAATAAAAGTTGTTTTCAATAACTACATTTTACTAAACTGAATCTTTGTGGGCAAGTATAGTTTTACTCTCCTATCATTCATATGCTTTTCTTCGCAGAGATCGTGAAGGTCCTAAATAACAAATATTCTGATCAAATCTAGCTTATCAAATCACATATGATTAAATATATGGATATAATATGTTTTGCTCTAATATCTTACATATTTCCAGTGCCTCATATGTTTTGCACTGATAGATGGAATATGTTCTATTCCTCATATTATTTTGTACGGATAAAAGGACTATGTTCTATTCTTCATATTTGCTTTGCACGGACAGACGGAATGTGTTCTGATCCTCATATTTGCTTTGCACGGATATATGGAAGATGTTCTATTTCTCATATTTGTTTTGCACTGATAGATGGAATACATTCTGTGCCTCATATATGTTTTTGCACGGATAGATGAAAGATTTTCTATTTCGCATATTTGGTTTGCAAGGATATATGGAATATGTTCTAGTTTTCATATTTGTTTGGCACCGATAGATGAAATATGCTTTATCACTTACGTGCTGTGCTCCGATAGATGGAATATGTCATTATCTCTCATATATGATTTGATAGATGGAAAATGTTTTATCACTTACATGATGTCCACTTATAGATGGAATATGTTCTATCACTTAACATTTTGTTCACGGATAGATAAGAAATCGTTTTATCACTTACATGATGTTCACTGATAGATAGAACATGTTCTATCACTTACTTGCTTGGCTCTGATAGATGGTATACGTTCTGTCACATGCTTTGCTCTGATAGATGGAATACGTTCTGTCACATGCTTTGCTATGGTAGATGATTTATGTTCACTTATTTGTTTTTCTCTGACGGGTCGAGTATGCTATAACACTTACATGTTTTTTCTGTTATGGATGGATATAGAAGTAACGTCATAATGCACGTTTTGCTCTGACAGATGGAACATGTTTATCACTTACATGCTCTGCTCTTAAATATATATCTATTTACACATATTTCGTGTTATCTATGTTACTCTGGGTGGATCCTATGTTACTTTCGGTGGCCGTTTCCCGAAAGTAATAGGTTATGAACAATTCATCCATTATATAGTCATTTACTTTACTACATGACAATCCACCGCATAATGAAGCCGTTAATTGCTATAGAGTAAGTGAATTAGTATAACAAAAGGTGAACCAATCTAACGCTTAGAGAATCAATCGAAGATGAAGAGAACCAGTTTAACAATTTGGTAATTCATTCATCATAATGTTAAACAATACGATGCGAGTGGGGGAGGGGTTGAGGGGCAACATTGTAAGAACTATCTAGGCATACAGGAAGTAAATCACTGTGATATTCATGCCTGGTGTAGTCGAAAGGAGTTCCCAAATATATAATCCCTAACATTTTTTGTGATAAAAGGCATTTTTGAGTATTTAAGGCCTGTTTTTCTGGCTGAAATGACTTTATTGACTTGTTTGTGAGAGCTAAAAACATTTGCATGGTTGTATGATGATTTTATTTATCAACTTGACAGTTTTAAAAGTGAAAGTAGAATACATTTAAGAGGTGCCGAATGAATGTAGTTTGTTCACGGTGTCAACAAAAATCAGAATTTTATTTTCTTATATGCCACATGACCCCTACTATTCTCAGCAGTTTTCTAGAGAGGCCGGTCTCATGACTAAGTACATGTAAGTGAATCTTAGTTTGAATTTCATTTTGAAAAATGGCTAACTAGAAAGCTTGGACAATATTGCATTGGACTCAATGGGATTTGATTTACTTCCGGTACACCTCTACCACAATGGCGAACACTACGATATTGGGACGGCACTGTAGGTCTGGCTGGGAAACTTCACACTGACAATGTATGCAGTATTTGTATTCAGAACAGAACATTTCTTTTTCAAATTTCCGTTTTATCAAGATATGTTTATGGCGCATGCGGTTTATGTCTATTTATTTGCATTATGCTATTCCATAGCATATCCCTACCTCACCCCGCCCATCTATGAAAGGTCAAACATTTTTCAACATAAGTGTTTTAGAGATATTTGGGGCGAGTTGCCCTACCTCACCCCGCCCATCTATGGAAGGTCAAACATGTTTTAACAGAAGTGTTTTAGAGATATTTCGGGCGAATTGTGTGCTGGTAAGAAACTCTGCAGAAAACGTTTTATTGAAGAAGTGCTACTTTTTAGCATTGGCATTAGATAATACTGAGTAAAATAAAATGTACCCATTAATCTTTCCCTTATTATATAGACAGGAAAACAGGAAATAATTAACGATGTATATAGAATAATTATATCGACCATCACCAATAGCGTAAACAAAACATTTTTTTGAAAAGTTTTGTACACAAGGGAGTTATCCCCCTTTTTCTTAAACCATGCATGTTTGGTAAAACACATAAAAATCTACAAACATTACCTCGATTTGTCCAAAACAATATTCTCTATACGTTGCTTCCGAAAAAAATCACAGAAAACAGATTGTGTAGGTAGCAGCTTTTGATTATCAAAACTCATAAAATTAACTCCCTTTAAGGTTCCCATAACATCCATAAAATAGTACAGCTTGGCAAATTTTGAAACTGTTTAAAGGAATATTTAGTACGCATTGAGATGGTGCTTAAAAACATCAAACATTGTTTCATTAAAGCGCTATTCAAGCTGTCCTACGCCCTCAAAAACTGGCCTATTGGAATACCAGGAAAAAAGAGGGTACTTTATTTGTGGTGATTAGAGATATAGTATATGTGCCGTTTGTTAGCTAGTTTATATTAGTAAAATATATTATTAGGTAATAGTCATCAGTTGTTATCGACCGAGCTAATGTCCTATAACTGTTTTATCTGTTCTTTTTTTCTTCTTTTTTTGCACTCTTTATTTTTTCCGACTTTTATTTTCTGTTCATAAAGATAAATTTACATTTAGATCCCCTCTAACCAAATGTCCAACGGCAATATTCAAAGAGAATGCCGCCACAACATGTCAAATTATTATGGGCTGAAATCTTGATTACAGTGTACCACGTACTAATATCTAGATATATAATTTATTATTTAATTCAACAATTTGAAAGCTAATATTTCTGATACTGTCTCTTCTTTTCTCGAATTACACCTCTCTATTGAAAATGGAGAAATACGAAGCAAAATCTATGACAAGAGAGATAATTTTAAGTTTGATATCGTTAATTATCACCACTTATTTTGGGATTTTCTCCGAACAACTTCTTATGGAGACTATGTTTCTCAATATATTATTTTTTTAGAGCATGTAGTGAAGTTCAGTACTTCTTAAAGTAATTTAAGAACTCCTCTCCTCTGCGACAAGTACTGATTCGATTGTGTTTACAAACTTCGTCCTTGAATGCTACTTTACCTGTTCGATTTTTATATCTACTTCGTACGATTCTTGATCAAAATCACTTTCATACAATCTATTGAAACTTGGTCAAAATCACTTTCATATAATCTATTGAAACACTAGAATTTGTTTAGTGCTATGTGGCGGGCGTAAAAGGTTGTCCCGACTACAATTTAAGTTATTTCTTAATGGTACTTTGAGATCGTCAAGCCCGATCTTTGTGGCTTTTTAGTAGAATATCGCTTAAGCCGATGTTAGGAGGCGTGAGAGGTGTTGCACTTTATACTACCTCTCATAAACAGACTCAATAAAACCGAGTCTGCTACTTTTATCTTTTGTTTCGGTTTGTTACTTCCAAGTTCTAGTATTTATTAGTACACTATGGCGAGTGTATCAAACGCGGTTTTGGCCCTATCATTCTGCAACGCACTGCATGTTTAGTGGTAGACTCATTTACGGATCGTCACTATGCTTAAGTAATAAGTATGTCTTACATATTGTCTTATCGTTACCTTAATGAGTTGTTCTCTTATTGCTCTGGCTCCTACCAATTCATTGAGCACATTTACTTGCATTGTGACTTTCTAGGCTTTTGTTTTGTTTTATTCATATATACATGGTCATCTGTTTGTAATACTTATATTAACTAATAATGACGCCTTGTTTGTTAGAGAATAGATGAAATAATGTCGTATGCCTTGCTTCTAATTAACATTGTAATTGTTGTTTGTTTTTATGCTTGCTGCTGCTTGACTGTGTTCTGTGAAAGCTACATTTCCTGTCTGACTTGTATAACAAAAAACATAAATTAATAAAATTCTTAGAACAATAGAATAAACGGTAAAAAGAAATATAAAAAGATCGGACAGGGAAAGTACACAAAACACTGGAAAAAAACACGCAAACAGACAAACAAAAAGGCAAAATTAATAATAAATGCAAACGACATCACAAACACAAACGAGTTGACAATATGACTACCGCCTCGTAACGGTCAGTGGCAAAGTAGGCCACTGGGGGTTTAAACCGGTTCTAGGGTTCACCAAACCTCACACTTACCCTACTGTCATCCCATTAAAACAGGACAGTGTAAATAAAGAAATCCCCGCCATGATCTAATCTCTAACCAACCTGCCTTGTTGGTATGTTGGTATGCAAGTATTACTTGCGAGTCGATCCATATACTATTGAGCCGTAGTCCAGCTTGGATCTGATAAGAGACCTGTAAGTATATATAATACATAGATGCATCAATTACACAATGTATAAGTTTGCTTGAAGGTTAAGCCGACAAACTATTAGATTCTTTCAAAGTGGGATGAGGAAAACACTTGTTGTTTGGATAATTATGGCGACTGAAATGATATTTGTTAGGAAGAATTGCAAACAAATTATGTACACGATTTACTTTTCTGTCTAAAATAGCAAAGCCAAGGTCAGTTATCAACTTGAAAATATCTGAAAAATCAGAAAGAAGCAAACTCGGTTGTATTGAGTCAGTTTATGAGAGGTATTATACGGCTCAACAATTCACACGCCCCACTAGCACCGTCTTAAGTTGTATTATACTATAAAGCCATAGCTCGATGATATCAAAGTGTCAGTAAGTAACCTCCTACATTCCATACAAAGGACATACTATACACTTTAAAACAGCTTTGGTATCAAACATTTTGAACAACTGTATAAAAAAATGCTTTCGTCTGAGACTAACATTGGCGTGAGAGATGTTGCACGTTATGCTACCTATTATGAACAGATTGTCAATAAAAACGAGTATGATACGTTTATCTCTTGGTTGTGTTCGTTGTTTGCAAGGGATCCGCTTTCCAGTATACATTGATATTCACACTAGTGTTGTTTTTGTTGTTTTAGAGTGGCGTTCGTTTAGTGTGGCAGCTCTTTGTGGATCTAAAGTATAATACCACTTACTCGGGACCGATGGGGCTGGGTGGGGTCGAGATATGTACTGCACCCTATATAAAAAATGAGTATAAATGTCGAACAGGAAATGCAGCTTTCACAGATCACATAATCCCAAAAACACGCAAAGGGACAAACATGAATGGCAATGTTAACAAATAATAAGGGCATTTCATGAACAGACTCAATTGCTTTTCTATCTTGTTTCTATTCTTTGCGTTCAAGGGATCCAATTTACCACACTCGTATGGCATTACATAATTTGAACATTTCACACTTTATTCCATGTTTAAAGCATATCAAATGCATATAGAAGTGAAACAGAAACAAAATACTGATATCTAAACCATTTTCTTTTAACATATATGACAACAAATAATAATAAAGCAAACAATTGGATTGTTTAAAACATAATTATAAATTAAAACTCACCTCACATTTTAGGAAAATATCTTACATTAACTGGAGACGCATATATATCTCACTTTTTCAATAATGTACACAATATAAATTACGCCTACAAACAAAGTTATTTATAAAAGCAACATATGTAAAGCCTATCTATATGCACATTGAAAAATAAAGCATATGGATGAAACATACATACGATTTTGATCATGTAATATTTTTGTTGAGTTTTAAAACAAGCTGTTACGGTAATATTCCACTAATCATACAGGCCCTAAAAGTGTGCATTAGTGTTATTATTGCATTTGTAACAATGTATCTTTTAGACTGAAGATGAAATGCCTATTTCAACAAATAGTTTATCATATCATATCTAAAGAAGGAACATTTAGAGCAGATTACATGTACAGCTAATGCCACATTTGAACATCATTTAAAAAGTAATGTGTTACGTTGAAATATAGAACATTGAACGTGCAGTAATCGGTATCAAATTCTCCTTCTTTTCTTTTTTTAAACTCTATATAGCTCTTTTTCTGTTATCCTTTTATTCTGTTTCTCGCATCTTGCCTATTAATTATTTCCCTTTGCATACAACTTATTTTTTCAGAACATGCAAGTGAAACGATGCTACGATATACGAGGGTGCTTCAAAAAGTTCTGTCACTAGGAATATATCCTTTGAACTGGATATTACACTGAGATAAAGTAATGTATTTATAGTACTACTGGGTTCGCTGTCTTAAATTCCACAACAAAAATGAAAATTTTCCGGTTATTTATACCCCTGAATTACCTCCCCCTACCACACCTTTTGGATACTGGCATCTCTGAAAAGTCCTTATTACAAAACGTTGTAAAAATTATTTGAATAAGTGTATGCTTTTAAATTTTTTTGTACGCCATCTGTTGTTATTCACCCATAATCTCTGAAAATGATTGTCGAGGATTCGGAAAGGTCTTGCTGCAAATTAGATATGAGTGAATGCATATCCCTTAATTCTAGCAGAAACAACACTGATTTTCTTAATTTTGTTTACGGAAATGTTATAATATCTTTTAAATGTCGTAATTATTCTCATAGTATTAATATGTTTTCATATTTGTTTACAAATCATAGTCCTTCAGTGTTTAAATTTCATATTCAACACATTATTGTAGAATTTTGTACAATGTTTAGAGAAAATAATGATCATCCAAAAACGCTATTTCAGAAGATTGCCCTTCCATTTAATGTCCATTTATCATTAAATTAATTTTACACGTTAGCTTAAAATGTTAATTTCTAAGACAATGCCTTTTCATCTACCACGCGTAAATTCTGAATCTTGTAATACAAGATATAACTGGTAATGTACGAGAAATTTCAAAGGCCTTCGACAAGTACTTAAAGAAAAACAGGCATTTAAAAAAGTAACAGTTAACAAACCTAAAAAATCTCAGGACGAAACTACCTCAGTGTTTATAAGTGATGTGTATTAAATGTTCCATAACTTTCGTCACACAAAAGATACAACATTCATTTTACCATCAATGGAATGGTATTGAAACTCTCGTTCATTTGTTATTAAACACCAACACTCACAATGAGCACATAATTGTTAAAACGCGTTAGTGACAGAACTTTATGAATGACCCTCGTAACTGATTATAAAACGTTTGTAATTACATATACCGAAATATAAAAAATATATTCTGAAAGGGAAAAGAAACGAGTTTATTTTTCTTCTCAGTATAATATACGGAAGTCTACATGTGAAGATGGTAATGCGTTATGCAGTCACTTAAAGCGGAACATATGGCAATTGTAATGTGTCTAGCAAGCATTACAAGCAGCGTCTCGATTTATTTATTCAGTAGCATTTTGACCTTAAACCTTGCTTGACATGAGTTGTTTATTTTCTCCTCCCACTCAACCATAGGTTTAAATATATTATTGGTGCAGTATACTCAACAGGAAATACTATGCACAAACAATTTGCTTTAAAACTCTATCATGTATTTAGGTCATATAGTAATGTATATGTGTCTATTAAAATTAAAGGTTTAAAAATACACGTGATTGAATATGCGTAAAATGCATTATGAGTTGATAACTCTTAATTCGACCCTCCAGTTTCGGGGTTCGGCCTGGCTGGTTAAAACCGTTTATATTGTGTCTATACTGTAGAGTTTAGATTCTCAAAATATGTAAGTCGTATATAAAGCTCATCGTCAGTAGGTTGAGAAACAGTTTAAATGTAGTGTAAAATGAGGCTGTTTTTAGCGGGAGAGCTACTTTAACCTATTGATGTTATTAATATTAACGATTGAAAAAAAACGCAAGTTATGTAGAAAAACTAACGGGACGTCGTGATGTTTTAAAACCTCAAGGTTGTTGTGTGTGTCCAATTTTGGAGGCAAAAAGATTTAGATTGAAGGTCGAGAAAAAGTTGTTTCTCAATACGATGTTACACATAAATGATCATTTCGAATATTATATTAAAGTAACCGGACATGGAAAATAGTGTTAATGGACACAAGTCTAATATAGTCTTGATGCGTAGTTTGTATCCTCATTTGTGTACATTATACATTGTTTTAACTTGATCAAGTCACTGCTTCCACCGAGTTTTGACTGTTACTTCTGGTATGCAGGCTTCATAACCGCTGCTCCCAACTAAATTCCATTATGTTTATTTCGCTCTTCGGGGCATTTAATGTTATTAGATACTGGGATCATACGCCGTACGACATGGGGAAGAAAGACACCCATGTCCGCCGTCATATGCATGCCATCTTCGGGATGGTTAAAATGTTGTACCATTGATTTTATTAATATTGAGTTCTGCTCAAACCGGGGCTAGAGGGCGTGAGCGGTAGCTAGCATATTACACTACCGCTCATGAACAGTCTCAATCAAACCGAGACTGCAATATTTCGTATGTGTCGTTTTCGGCCGTTTCCAAAGGTCCATTATCATACTCTTTTCTATAAACTATACTCAGTCAAACAAGAAAATATACACATCTATTTTTTGAAATATTCAAATAAGCAAAAACAGTTTTAAACTATTCAAAATATATGCATTAATAAATCAATGACACGCTTTAACTTCTTCTCAAACATAACGTTAGGATGTTTGAACACACTTATGACATAAAGGTTTACGGTGATGTAATATTCGTAATGAGGGGGATTATGCAAATTTGAGGTCATTCTTTATTTTTTTTTATCCATAATATAAAAAAGAGAGTGATGATTAAATTTTGTAGTAATTTGATTATTGTATTCCTGTACTCATAAAATTAATGCGCATACTCCCGGTATGTTTACGGGTTACTATTGTTTTTTAAAAAAATAATCACCTAATCTGATGTACTGACAATTGCCGATCTATGTGTGACATGTACGCATGTCCAGCAACTTGGAACATAATAATGTTCCTTTAAATAATAATGTTCCTTTAAATATGTTAAATATCATATTCGTATCTGTATTGTCTTCTTATCCAAGCTTTCATCATAGTTATGATGAACATGGTGAAAACTGTGTAAATTTGATATGATAATACCATAAGTGTTTTTTCAGAAAAGTATTTAATGAAAGTGCCAGAAACTCACACACTTCAATTCAACAAAAAATGTATCCCCAACCCATGTATATAAGTGTCAAAGCATAGCCTATTTCGGCTAGTTCTGGTGTTTGCATATTTATGGCTGTTACATCTATCTTAACAGAAAACATACTTATATTTTTTCTAAACGGACATAAATAAAATGCAGGCCTTTTATGTGGGTGGGAACCTAATTAAAATGCTGCTGATTTTTTAGACATAGTCCATATGAGTATTTGCAATAAGCCGTCCTAATCAAAGAGGAATCACATCTCACATCACAGATACAACTGCATGTAGAAGCATGGAGTCTCATTCATCTGATCTTAATTCCTGTTTAATGATGTCTAAAGGTTTCATACGGATTATTCTAGATTCAGATACATATTGTTATTTTCCCTATCTATGTACTGAATTAATTTCTTGGTGACTTTGAAGATGGCATTGTCCACTGGATTGGTGACCCTAAAATTGAAAAGAAATGCTGTGATTGTCAAGTTAAAATGCACATGACTAAGGTTTCAACAACAACTTAGCTTTGTGTAAATAATAAAGTATGAGTCACTTCATATTAATATAGTGTTAATTATTACGAGTAACTATATATTAATATAGTGTTAATTATTACGAGTAACATATCAATATAGTGTTATTTATTACCAGTAACTTCATATTAATATAGTGTTACTCGTATCAATTCACACTATATTGATATATTACGAGTAACATATCAATATAGTGTGAATTGATACGAGTAACATATTTATATAATGTTAATTATTACGAGTAACTACATCGTAATATTCGGAAATGAATGAGAACAAACACGAATGAAATATCTACCCGAATATCGGTGTATTTGTGCGCATATGTCTTTATGTTTTTATTTGCTTAATTTGAGTCTCTTCTTTTCTCGATTTACATCTCTCTATTGAAAATAGAGAAATAAGTAGCAAAATCTATGACAAGAGACGTGTTTTAATTTGTTATTTTTAAATATCCCCACTTAGATGGGGATGTTCCACTAGCACATCTTATATGGTCTATGTTTCTCAATTTATTCGTTTTTCTAGAGCGTGTAGTCGGGTTGAGGACTTTAATATTGGCAGTATTGGCAATATTGTTAAAACTAAAAACCTGCTCCCCAGGGCTACCGTTGCCATAAACTTCGAAAAATGTTATTATCGTAACCCTAATTTACTTTTAAAATTTTGAAGGTAATTTAAAAACTCTCCTGCGACAAAGACTATCACAACCTATGGTGATTTATAAACTTCGTAAGATCCTTGATCATAATCGCTTGCATGTTGTTGAACAGTTTATCAAACTTGGTTATGACCATATCTTGTTGCAACGCACTGCAAGTTTGGTGGTTGACCCATTTCCAGATCTCCACCATGCTTTGCTCTTTGATGAGCGATGACCGGACAGATTGTGGACTTATGATAACGTCTACCTAAATCCTCAAATCCTAAAATGATCTTTTCGTACCCTAAATGGTTTGTTCTTTGTTGCTCTGGCTTCTGCCAAGTGATTGTGAGTATTTGCATTGTGGCTTTGTAGGCTTTTTAATATTAATATAAACATGACCTTCTATGTGTTTTACTTATATTGCCAATTTATGTTGCCTTGTTTGTTAGAGAATATTACCTGTCGGGGATTTAGTTACTTACACTGTCCCGATTTATTGGGATGACAATAGGGTAATAGTGATGTTTGGTGCACCGTAGAACCTGGTTGAAAACCCAAACCACTTGGTATCCCTATCTCTATTGTCAATCCGTTTGTGTTTGTTATGGCACACGCATTGCTTCCTAATAACATTGCAGTAGTTGTTTGTTTTATTAAGACTGTTTTTGGTTGCATGTGTTCTGTGAAGGCTATATTTCCTGTTTAACTTTTATACCTACTTTTGCATAATTTTTAGAAGCTATAATTGACCCAACTCGGTCGCAATTTGTTTCAATGACATAACACAAATACCTAAACGTGTTAGATATACACCTGTCACATCACAACATGGCATGCAATTTAAAAGTTGTATTTCGATACCTCTTAATCGCACAGAACGTCAACACATATTAATTAAACAATACAAAATATGTTTGCAAGCATTAACAAAACAAAATAGACATATAATGTACAACATGTTCGAGTTATGAACTAGAATATGATTAATTGTGGAAAGATTTTGAAAACGCAATATATGATACAGCATAAAAGGAAGTATATATTTTGTGAAAACTGATAGTACTTACAGTGCTAAGTACTTGTTTAATTGCATGAACAATAAGATATATAAAGGTCGAACAGCAAATGTATCGTTCACAGAACACATTCAACAAGAAAAACGCATAAAAACAAATAACAATTGTAAACAAAATAATGAGTAAGGAATGTGAATCATTAAAACAAACGATTTTGGAACGGCCAGTGACAAAGCGGCCGCAGGAGGTTTAAACCAGGTTCTACGGTGCACCACACATCACTCTTTTGTGATTACTATCTAAACATCAGGTTTATTTACCAAACCTTTATCTACCTAATAGTATCATACTTTTTTTCGCAGTGTTCGTTTTGATCTTGATAGAGTTCTTAAGTTGTCCTATTGTCAATACTTGATGATAGGATGGGCATCTGATATTTATGAAACCGGTTAATCGATACTGTTGTCTATATCAAACATACGAACATATAAATAATTTCGAATAAAAGCATAAACTCACTGGATGGGCCCTTTGACATACGTTGGTGTACAAACAATTTGCAATCACGATCATAAATACTATCAACACACCTAGACCGACTGCACTAGCAATTATAGCAGGATCCTGTTCATCTGAAATGAATTACGTTAATAAGTATAATGATTCAAAAAACAAAAATACATTATCGTTTTATAAATAGTGCATTACTGTCTCAATAAAAGTGTCAGCTAAAATTCGAGTACAACAACGAGTACTTGTTACCTACAATGATTAATACTAGTTTACATATTATAGATGTCACTAAACACTTATCTTTATTGATATAAAATTGCACCGTTGGTCCGAACTGTATCCAAATTTAATCACATGAGCATATTAAATTGTCAATGAATACGTCATTACACAACAAAGTGTGGTGAAGTCAGGCTTACAGTCATTACACAACAAAGAGTGGTGAAGACAGGCTTACCAGGTCATTACACAACAAAGTGCGGTGAAGTCAGGCTTACAGTCATTACACAACAAAGAGTGGTGAAGACAGGTTTACAGTCATTACACAACAAAGTGTGGTGAAGTCAGGCTTACAGTCATTACACAACAAAGAGTGATGAAGACAGGTTTACAGTCATTACACAACAAAGAGTGGTGAAGACAGGTTTACAGTCATCACACAACAAAGTGTGGTGAAGTCAGGCTTACAGTCATTACACAACAAAGAGTGGTGAAGTCAGGTTTACAGTCATTACACAACAAAGTGTGGTGAAGTCAGGCTTACAGTCATTACACAACACAGATTGGTGAAGACATGCTTACAGTCATTACACAACAAAGAGTGGTGCAGACAGGCTTACCAGGTCATTACACAACAAAGAATAGTGAAGACAAGCTTACCAGGTCATTACACAACAAAGAATAGTGAAGACAGGCTTACAGTCATTAAACAAAAAAGTGTGGTAAAGTCAGGCTTACAGTCATTACATAACAAAGAGTAGTGAAGACAGGCTTACCAGGTCATTACACAACAAAGAATAGTGAAGACAGGCTAACAGTCATTAAACAAAAAAGTGTGGTAAAGTCAGGCTTACAGTCATTACATAACAAAGAGTAGTGAAGACAGGCTTACCAGGTCATTACACAACAAAGTGTGGTAAAGTCAGGCTTACAGTCATTACATAACAAAGAGTAGTGAAGACAGGCTTACCAGGTCATTACACAACAAAGTGTGGTAAAGTCAGGCTTACAGTCATTATATAACAAAGAGTGGTGAAGACAGGCTTACCAGGTCATTACACAACAAAGAATAGTGAAGACAGTCTGACCGCTTTGGAAAGGTCAGCATACAACAAAGAGTGGTGAAGACAGGCTTACCGATTTTGAAAGGTCAGTATACAACAAAGAGTGGTGAAGACAGGCTTACCAGGTCATCACACAACAAAGACTGATGAAGACAGGCAATTCAGAAATGTCATTATACAAAAAAATGTGGTGAAGACAGGCTGATCAATTTGGAAAGGTCATGACACAACAAAGAGTGGTGCAGACAGGCTTACCAGTTAGATAGCAAAACAAGTAGATATACAAGTCGAACAGAAAATGCAGCATTCAAGAACAACATTCAACCACCGATAATTATAGAAACAAACAACAATAACACATATAAATTATTGTCCGAGACGTCAATAATGCAATGTTCATGCATGTCAAAGTATTCCGATGACTAGTTTTAGTCCATTGACCGAAAGAAAAATATAGGTGTTTTCGTTAAATTGAAATAAAGAAACGGAGAAGAGAAAACAAAAAACTAAATATCAATTCAGTATTGCATTGCTTTGCATTAATTTGTCCTTGAGTTGACAATAACATCGTTTACACTCTGTTCATCATGAAATGACTTCAATAAAACTCGACTAACCTATATTCCTACAATAGATTTTCCACCATTGTAAATACAGTGTTGTAGTCTTTAAATGGCTAAGATCACAAATATTCTCCAGTTTAAAGATGGAGTGGATTTTTTTTATTTCCTATTTTCTATTCTATTCTTACTCCCTACGGGTTGTACCTTGTGAGCAAACATTATTGTTTAAGCAGAGGAATGCCTCGTGTATTTGGATGTCTATTTGAATATTGCTGAATAAGACTATGTTTCGTGATTTCAACATTGTGACTATTTAAGTGATATCTGGTTTAACAGTGAAGCATTTACATTAAATACGTGGACATCTTAATATTAATTTATAAGGTTATGTTTGGTGATTCCAACATTGTGACTACATGTTAAAGTAATATTTGGTTTTCCATTTAGCTTTTACATTGAATAAGTGAATATATTTAATAAGTGAAAAATACATGGACATATACTTAGAGGAACACCGAAATAAAGAATCTTGATAATTTGACCAACTCTTCAATTATGATATATCCCACATGTTGCGGGCCCAAACAAGCCGCATTTCATAGAACATTACATCATTGGAATTATAACACATATGCGTCAAGGGCACACGGCAATCTTCAAGAGTTTATCCAAAATTGAAATTAGCGTCTCGATTTCTTTATCTAGTATCATTTAAAATCTAAATCGTCTTGCATATAATTAATACATACATTTTTGATTTTTCACGTTTTCGTCTTATTCAACTATACGGTTACATATATTATTGGTTTAAACTTATTTTATTTCCAATATTTATACAATCTGTGAAAATGTACATAACACAAAATGTGAAAAAGGATTGGAACGAAAGCAGTTGCTTATAGAGTTCCTTTCCTAGTAAATTACATATAACAATGGCGTATAAAACTGCACAGTGGAAATTTTTTATAAGTGTACAATGTAATATAGCTATACATCTAACAGTGATTAGTTATAGGGACCAAAACAAGTTTGAAAAAGAAATAATAAAGCAAAGCATTTGAATATAGTTGGATTATCTTAAAATAAACGAAAATTCAATTTAGCGGAATATTATAATAACAAATGTATAACAGACACGATAGTGGGGCAACAGTGGGGGTGACCGACGGACACAGGACAACAGCATCATACCCAGGAAACACATATTGTTCTCGGTAAGCGGTGTAGCAGTTCTCTTAAGCTGAAACATGTTAAAAACGTTTGCTTGACAAAATAAACTTCTGAACAATTTCAAATATAGTGACATTAATATCGTGTGATACCAAGGAATCACCAAATAATATTATGTTTAGTGAAGCTGTGCACAGTGGTTGAAGTCTAGCCAGCATTTCCGCACGAGCATTGTCATACAATGGACAGCTAAATATATAATGTTGAGTAGTTTCTATTCCGCCACATCGACATAAAGGAGAGTCGATGATGTTTTTTATGAACAAATGGTGGTTAAGCGAGCTACACTTGGTGCGGAGCCGAGTATGAAGTAGCTGTGCACGTCTTTTGCCTGTGTAATAATGCTTAGGCGTGTAATTAAGGTTACGGTTAAGGTGATGCTTTAGTGCATTTATAGAGCCAGAGTTTCTTACTTCCAAAGGAAGTTTGTTCCACTCACGAGTAACCGAAGGAAGGAAGGAGTTGGTGTAGAGACTAGTTCGGGAATTAATAGCCTGAAGATCGTTTGCATTTCGCAAGCTGTAGTCTGATGCTGCACTTACTGTTGTAGGTACTAGCGATGCAAGATATGGGGGTGTTAAGGAATTAACCATTTTATAAAATAAGGTAAGTTTGTGTTTATATCTTCGTGATTCCAAAGATTCCCATCTAATCTCTTTGTTTAATTCATTTAAAGATACTAATTTGGTCGCGCCTGTTGCTATTCTGGCAGCTTCATTTTGTATTTTGTCGAGATCGGCCTTTTCGTAGTTAGTGCAATTGTCCCATAAGACGTCAGCATATTCGAGGAGAGGTCGTATAAATGATATATATATAGTTTCTAGTGATTTCCTGTCAAGCTGATGTTTTAGCCTCCTCATTATATTAATTCTGGACCAGGCTTTAGCCTTAGTATATTCAATGTGCGAGTGCCAACTGCAGTCATTTGAAAGAAAAACACCAAGGTGCTTGTGTGAAGGAACATCAGTAATTTGCTCATTCGACATAAACAAAGGCGGATGAACAGGTTTGTTACGCTTGCGCGAGATAAGAAGGGATTCAGTTTTAGTGGGATTGAATGTAACGAGCCATTTTTTGGACCACTCAGTAATTTTTGCTATATCAGTTTTGAGTGTATTTGCAGAAGTAACAATATCGTTATTATGTTCAATTATAATGTAAAGACTAGTATCGTCTGCAAAAAGACGTATGTTGGAATCAATATCAGCAACAATGTCGTTAATGTAAACAAGGAAGAGTAAGGGCCCTAATATAGAACCTTGAGGAACACCTGCATTAATTGAGTTCCAATTTGATTTAGTTCCAGGAAGGACAACACGTTGTTTTCTATTTTTAAGGTAGTCAGAGAGTAACTTCAAAAGGTCGTCAGATATCCCCGCAGCTTTCAATTTAGCAAGCAGGGCTTTGTGCCAAACTCGGTCAAAAGCTTTACTAATGTCAAAAAATATAACCCGCACTTCTTGTCCACAGTCCAAAGCGTTACAAAAGGCATTGTATAGGAAGACCAGCTGGTTAATATTGGCACAATATAATCAACAGTTAATATTATACAAAAGCTGTGTGATTTATGTTGTTCTTATAATTAATATCAATGACTGAATACATGCAAATTACGTAGAAAAACAAACAGGACACCGTGAATTTATAAAACAAATGTTGACATATGCTCCTTCAACATATATAACGTATTTAAATATGAAATCATCATGCATTTATGTATGTTTTTAGTTTATTGTATTGATGTGTTTTTTAAACATAAACATGTTTGCAGACAGCTAGATTAATCGTTATATATTGCCAAAATAAACAGCAAACATGTAATCCTTTATAACTTCGTTTATGTTACCGACTGTTTTGAGATAAAACATCAAACATATTAGCTCGACGTAAATAAGAACATTTGTAAAACTGTGTTAAAATGGTAAATCGCTGCTGTTGTTTCCTGTATAAAGGTAGCGTTATTAGAGGTCATTGTGATAATCTGATAAACAAGTATGACAATCAAAAATGCATATTTCCATAATGTTCATATATTCCGTATATCGTTTATCAATATAAGACTGATACATAACAGCTGTTGAGGAGGACAATTAGTCACCATATTACGATTTTTTGTAACATGCAGGAACATCGTGCGTTTTATTATTCATATAAACAGTATTCAGAGATCAAATACGAATGATGTTAAATGTGCCTGTAACATGTCATGAAGAACCAAATAAAGATTTAATTATGAGAAGAACGAAGGTTATTCTGGTGGAAAGATGTGTAGTTGATGTACCAGGCATGGTGCTTGTAGCGACGTTATTTGCTGTAGTACTGGTTTTAGTACCGTTTTGGTATGGCGGAATGGTATACGTATTGTTTCTGTAAACTAACGTCGGCTTTAGAGTGCCTGCAAATAATATATATATATATATATATATATACACTTAAGAATGTAATACACATATATCTATCAAATTAAAGTGATATACATTAATGTTATATTCAAACACAGTTTAACTCTGCTTTGTGCCTAAACTATAACCTTTAAGTATGGAGATTATACCCCAAATGCCAACAGCCGAGTGGTCGAAAATCGTATGTTCAGTTAAATGGTTCCATGGGAGCCATTGTTATTTGGCTACAATCTTAGACGACGGATTGTGTCACACGACAGTTGTGACATTGGGCGGTGGCAGTTATTTATCATTGTCATACCATTGCATTAACCATTAGCTCAATGTCTAAGAAATGTCATAATAGTTGCGATAAAAGGCCGAACAATAGGTCCTTGTGAATGAATAACTGTTATCTTAGAGTCAAGTGTTGATATATGAGTCAATCTATATTTCCCAAGATGCAGTCTTTCATAAGAATTTCATATCAGCATGTTTTCTGTTACAAGAATCAGTTCTGTATTGTTGATTTTTATGAATATTGAGTTCCGCTCAACCCGGGGCTAGAGGGAATGAGCGGTAGCTAGTATATTTCACTACCGCTCATGAATAGTCTCAATCAAACCGATACTGCAATAGTTCGTATGTTTCGTGATCGGCCGTTTCCTAAGGTCCATTATCATACTCTTTTTTTTATTCTATTCTTCTTTTCATCGGTCATGAATTACTATGTAATATTCTAAATGAAGTGGTAAATATGTCCACTGACAAGGGTGCTAAGCGTTACTCATATAAACCCCTTGTTGATGGAAAAAGCAGAAAACTAAGAAATCTCAAATAATTTCATTTAATCTAAATAGTTTGCTATGCAACGTTCAGGATATTTAATTTTCGTTTATCCAACAAAATTATTAAAGTTAACCTATTTTTGGATACAATTCTGAATTTGTTTTTCTTCTAATACTATAATAATGCAAAATGTTGCAATGTAAATGCTCTATCAAAAGCAACTTTTTCACATGCCATGTTTATTTCTAAACCGATTTTGAAACGTTATTATATATTTTTATTTACAGCTAAAAATGCCTATTTCAATGATATACAGCATATTTGGTAATTACAGATGAATTCTGCCTGAAAAGTAAAATAACAACTTTTGGCTGAAACAGGCTACCGCACTCCACTCTACACACCCCACCCCACTCGAACAATAGTCAGTATAATATGTGGTCAAACATGACTGAGCTTTTAGTTCCAACAAACTCACAAAGAAGGTTATATTTGGGTAGTGTGCGTTCTAATGTTAGTATTTTATTAAACTATTTTAATTATTTCAACTAAGGTTCGTACGAAAGTTCGAAGCGATAAGGTGAAATAATGATTGGGGAATCTTGCAATTCATCCAACACTCGTCATCGTGCAATAGCGATGATCTGAACAGGGATTCATGACTACTATTTTGGGAACCTGCTCGCATCACAATCTATGAAAGTAAAATGTGTTTAAAATAACTGTGGAAACGGTGTGGTTTTACCCATCTGAAACTCAGTATTTGAATATATAACGAGGTGCACACGAGGTCTTCTGTCAAAACTGAAACCTTCGTAATGCATGTCCTTTTTTTATAAGAGAACAATACTTTCCGCGTAAATGGGAACAGTGTTGCGGGAAGCACGTACAACTGAGAATTAAGTTGTGCAATGCGTGCATCAGAACATATTAGGATGGCTCTTTAACTGTGTGTTATATAAAGCATAGATTGATATCTTCGACAAATGTAAACAACTAACGAGCGTAAAAGGTTTGTTCATAAATACATTACCTTTCATGCAAATTACTTTATGCTGGATTAGACAGCTGTCGGTTTTAATAGTGCCATATTCATCAAGCAAGATGCATTTCATTTCTATCTTTGATGGAGCATCTGAAATTAAATCCAAGTCTTATTTATAAAATCGTAACTACTATTTTACCGACACAAGCAGCAGTCCGATGTACGCTTACCCATATGCAGCACGTTAAGGGTAGTGACTATAAATATATTTTGAATGGCATGCCTTTGTTGTTTAGAGCGCATTAACATAGTATGAAGTAGACGAATTCAAAACATAAAAGCACATATATGTATACATTATGCTTAATGCAAGACACGAAACAATGTAAATAATCATAAGTTAAACTTGATGAACAGTATGTTGGTCTATTATATATGTCAGTACTATAAAAAATACATGTTCACGTAAGCTAAAGTGACATAAACAATATTTAAATGAGTCTAGTTCCCGCTCAGAACAATTAAAACATATTAACTCTTTAAATATACGTTTTAACACGTTTATTACAGATGTAAAAAGGTGATTATGACTAAAGGATCTTACATTTGTAAATCAGTAACCATCGAAGTCAGGTTGAGATAATCCGTGACGTAAAATAGTTCTTAACTTACTTTTAAAATTGTAAAAGTAGATCAGGGTTACGATAATACAAAATTGCAAAGGTTTTTCGAAGTTTATATTAACGGTATCCCTGATGGATTATGTTTTTTATACAAAGATTACGAACATTAAAGTCAACTCGATTACAATGTAAACTAATAAAATTTATTCTCTGGAGATGGTGAAAGGCACAGTAAAGGTACTAAGAGAAATAAAGGATATAAAGGTCTCGCTAAACAGTTATATATTTTCATGTCAGCGTAGCAAGGTTTGTGTTTAAGACATAGCTCTGTGTTATTTGGTTCTCGTTGATATCTTTATATGTGCAACCATTTTCTCATTTGTGTAATAATGGGTGGTGATATATTGGAAAATGTGAGTGAAATGGGCAAAATGGTCGATCCCAACAGAAGTTTAGTTTCTGAAGAAAGAAATGTTTTAAGAAAATTCAGTGATTTGTTCAGTGGTCTAGAGACGTTCAGCCTTACATACATTAAAGTGTATAACAATTGTGTAGTGAGATGTAAATGATATATAGGGTCCTATAGAAACCACAGCGTCTGAACGCAGTGGCATCGTATGTCCGCACTGTACTGCAAACAAGGACTTGAAACTACAATGAAAGAGACAAAAAACAACAGAAGGTCGGTTAGAAAGACATATAAATATACTCACCAGAGGAAAGAGCATCTACATCTATATTCTGAAGCCAGAATGGCGAGTCCAAGTTACTTTTACTGGGAACGTCTTTCATGATAGAAAACAGGTTCGAAATGTTGGCAGACAAAAGCAATTTATTTTTGCTAAGGCAGGCGTTCTCGGCTTGAGGAAATGTAGTATATGAATGAATTTCTAAAAAAAGATATGTTGTCATGATTATATTTCTTTATACATTTAAATAATAAACACACAGTATTAAAAACATGCTCTGAGACTAGACGTTTATTATGCAAATATGCAAATGATTTATGACCATGGGAAGATGAGACATATAAGATGTTCATGTTTATATGGCAAACACTGCCAGATGTGAACTACATTGTTCTAGACTAAAGCAATACGTTTATCTTAATTTAAACAAACATTATTTAACTCGTACTATACTATTTGTGAGTTCAGAGTCAGAGTTCAAAAGTAAGACCAAGCGAGCATACGTGAGCATACGTGACCGTACGGTAGACCTGATTTCATTTACAGTTTGCATAATTGACGAGAAAATAAATTATACCATAAAGACTGCCGTAAATATATATGTTTAATATTGAAATTAATATATAATTTCTCAATTGCCATTATATAAAATGTATGCATGGATTTTCAAAATATATAAATGGATTTGCCGCTGAATGCATGTTGCTTTTCTGACTGGAACAGTGAGAATCATAGCTCGTATAGTTTTATACTCTGTACCTACCGTGGACAGGTACTACAGGTACAAAAATAAAACGATAAGAGTTTTATTCTCACAACTAGTCTGAACTCTTGCTTTTTCTATATTTTCCAGCCTTTTCTACTACGAAACCGTAACCCGTGTAAATATAAACAATAACCATGACTTTTCCAGCATTTTTTCTCATTAGACTAAGCATATTAGTACACATTAATGTAAACCCATATAACTTTTATCCCCCGATGATATTCGACTAAATCACCATAAAACGAAAATACTATAAAAACTACAATATGAAGCGTACTTATCACATATTACAACGTGATTAGTATCATATCATTGACCAGGACCCATTTCATGGATCATGTCATAGGACTTACCAAGAGTACAACTAATAAATACATTTTCACTCATGACTGTATAAGGTTCAGGGGCACGCACGCACCCACGCACCCACGCAGGCATGCACACACCCACGTACGAACTCACGCACACACATACAACGCACACTACAATAGATATATATAGGATACACAATGTCACTCTCTTATAACATTCTAAATGGCTTTACATTTAAATAATATTCTGTCTTAGGCTGCAAGTCAGAGTTTTTTCAATTCTTATTTACATAAGATAAACATTTATACATATTAACTGAAAGGTACAAATATTACCTGAAGGATAACAATAGGTACGAGCTGTATCAGACGTTTCCAAAGACTGGATGATAACTTTGGTGGTTACAGGTATCTTAAGTTCTGAAAAAAATACCACGATACAATTGTTCAACAAAGTGTTCACTTTAAATAATTGGATGACAAACGTACACGCAAACACTTAAAACTGGAACTATTGCCTAACACGCAAAAGAACAAAACATTGTATATATGGAATATTTACAAATATTTGAAAGCAAACGAATGTTTAAGGATGAAATAAAACATAACTTTTTCGATAATATTTATCCATAATGATATATCCATATCCGCATAGAAGAAGAAGAAGAAGAAAGAAGAAGAAGAAGAAGAAGAAGAAGAAGAAGAAGAAGAAGAAGAAGAAGAAGAAGAACATGACGATGATGAAGGAAATCGGACGGGACTAGTTTAATTAAAGTTATTCAAGCGATGTCCACTGGTTGTCACAGCCGGCGCGTATAGGTTTTATCCTGACACGAATAGACTTTAGCCACGTGTCCCCATTTTACAAGCGAAGATGCGATAACAGTATGCTTTATTTATTTCAATGTATGAAAATACTCCATATGCTTTATCCATGGCAATGTATTAGAATACCAAGTATGCTATATTCATGACACACGATACAGTATGAGAATACAAGGTGTGCTTAACACTGTGGTAGATACAGGACAAAACATACTTCATAAATGACCAAGCATGCGCATATGAAGCTTTTTGGCGGCGCGCCTCAAGCGCGCACCTACATTTGTATTGGTTTTTGATGCTGCATACGGAGGAGAACGTGAAATATGGAGGAGCACGTGATTAAAAATGTTGGGGTAAAAGACTTCCTAAAATGTTGTGGATAAAAGACTGGTGACAAGATCGTGTTGTTGTATTGAAATTGCTGTATTGAAATTGGAGCTATGTCATAGGTCCATATATTAGGTAAATGTTACAGCAACAACTTTGAAACTTTAAAAAGTTGTCCTACATCATAACATAACCAAGCATATCAGGTTTCATAACTATGTGCTGCTTTCCGTAAAAAGTATGCCCCTTTTTGAACTTAGTATATTGGCTAACTTATCCACTTTTTAGCCAGTATGTTTTTGGTAAAAAATACGACTTATTGTCATCCCTTGATCGTCGTCTGCGTATTTGGTTAAGTTTGATGTTAAGGTGCACTTCTTTCAGTAACTATAACAGATACAACTTTGAAACTTTGCTTGAGCATGCTATTCAGGTTATGCAATACTGGTTTTCAACAGGAAAATATCATGATCATCCCTACGTGGCACACACCTATGACAACAATCAGTGTCAAACATTCAAAAACCCAAACTGTATGATCTCTTACCATGACAAACCACTTCTTCTGAATAAATGTCCACCTACCCCAGCCATTTGTCATAGAACACATTTGACTGATCATCAGTTTCTTTTTTTACTTTTTTTTTTATTTAATTCAAACTACGTCAACATTCTAAAAATCTTCATAACATTCTAGAAATATATCATCAGCATTTAATGAAAAAACTTAAATTTGTTTTGATTTCTAAAGTATGTGCCTTTGTACTCAAGTTACTATTGCTTATTGTTACCATATAACTTTTTATACTTTTTAAAATATTTCTACATTTTTGTTGTTATATAATAAAGATTTGCAAATAAATACACATGTTTGTTTCCTCCTTTAGAAAACATTCTGCGCCGCCCTGATGCTTTGCGTCAGTTTCTTCTTGTCTATACTTCACTGAGTTTTATATATAGCAATGTAGAGGAATATAGTACACATACCTGGATCTCCTATTCCGAAAAACCCAAACGTCCAGTATGGTCCATTCCGGTTTCCTATGCCATCTTTTAGTACTTCGTATTTTAGAATCTCCTCTGCACTGGCCATTGTAAACTTAGGTTTTCTCAAACACAAATTATACCCTTCTTTCCAGGTAGTAAAGTTTTGGGATATGAACCAATCTGCTTCAAGCGTGTCTTGAAAATTAGGTTTGCATAATGTATTCATGAATGATGGTGATCTGACACTTAGTACAGCCATCGAACAGAAAAAAAAGAAAGTCCGCTTTATAGGAAAACAGCGATCATAATAACATTGCCAAAATCAACCCGCACAAAGCTTTTGAGTAAAGATTTTATTATAATGTTTCAAACAGTTAATAGTAAGCCTTTGCTATATACTTGCATTAGCTCTTCGTCGACTTCGTCTAGATATCGTTAAAGTAGCCATCAAGCCAACAACAACCAACATTTACAATTTACATTCACCTTTTCTGAACTTACTGACGATCAGGTATATGTATTAAACATAATTTGAGAATCGAAACTCTGTAGACACATTATAAACGGCTTTAACCAGCCAGACCTAACCCAAAAACTGGAACGTCGAATTTAGAGTTAATAAATCATTTTACGCATATGCAATCACGGGTATGTTAAGAACAGGCGAAAATAATACCTATACTTTTAGTCGGCACACATACATTATTATATTACCTGAACACCTGGATAGAGTTTTGATTATCGGTTTCGTAGTGTAATTTTGCCGCCGGTATTTGGCGGGTTAGTTTCTTTTATCATCTCTGTGATTCTATGGAGTTTTAACAAAGCTTGAGTAAACCATATGCAATCATAATAAAAATTAGAATTACTGTTTCCAAAGATAAGATGTATACCTAGACCGTATGTAGATTTTTGGGTAATGAAGGTTTTATTTCTAGGATATGGTTACATATAGGATCAAATAACATTTAAAATATAACGGACGTTTAAAATTAATAGATTGTTTAACTGAAAAACAAATCAATAAAAATGAACAATCTCCAGCTTAGCTCCTTTAACACAATACTTGAATCATTTGTACTTGGCTATTCTCTTTTCCAGTATCAAGGACAAAGCGGACACTTATAATCTCAAGTTCGAAGTGGATGTGAAAGTCAATGTCAGTCATCGTTGTGCTTCCTGTCACTTTAAGAAATAACAAACAATATATAATCACATGTTGGCAACTAGCGGAAGATGCTGCGGACAGTCCGGAATGTATACTGACGTGTGTTACTGATATGGGTTACATACCATTCTTTTAATAATAATATATGCATGGAGACAAAATGGAACATACACACGACATTTCTAAGCCTCACCTGGTAAACAAGACGTAAAAGACACCGACAAACATACATGTATTTCACGTGTTCAAAATAGGAGATGAAACCCCAATTGAAGAACGTTAACTAACAGCTCCAACGTTGGTTCATGGCACGCCGTTTGAACAATCATCCGGTAAACCCCATCTATCACTATAAACCTCAGTTATCACCGTAAACCCCAGTTATCACTGTAAGCCCAGTTAACACCGTAATCCCCAGTTATCACCGTAAACCTCAGTTATCACTGTAAACCTCAGTTATCACCGTAAAGCCCAGTTATCACCGTAATCCCCAGTTATCACCGTAAACCCCAGTTATCACTGTAAACCCCAGATGATAAACCTGTTATCACCGTAAACCCCAGTTATCACCTTAAACCCCAGTTATCACCGTAAATCCCAGTTATCACCGTAAACCCCAGTTATCACCGTCAACCCCAGTTATCACTGTAAACATCAGTTATCACCATAAAGCCCAGTTATCACCGTAAACCCCAGTTATCACCGTCAACCCCAGTTATCACTGTAAACACCAATTATCACTGTAAATCCCAGGTGATAAACCTGTTATTACCGTTAACCCAGTTATCACCGTAAACCTCAGTTATCACCCATAAACCCCAGTTATCACCGTAAACCTCAGTTATCACCCGTAAACCCCAGGTACATGTATCACCGTAAACCCCAGTTATCACCATAAACCTCAGTTATCACTGTAAACCCCAGTCATCTCCGTAAACCCCAGTTATCACTGTAAACCCCAGTTATCACCCCAGTTATCACCGTAAACCCCAGTTATCACCCGTAAACCCCAGTTATCACCAGTTATCACCATAAACCCCAGTTATTACCGTAAACCCCAGTTATCACCGTAAACCTCAGTTATCACCGTAAGCCCCAATTATCACTGTAAACCCCAATTATCACCATAAACCTCAGTTATCACCCGTAAACCCCAGTTATCACTGTAAACTCCAGTTATAACTGTAAACCCCAGGTGATAAGCCTGTTATCACCGTTAACCCCAGTTATCACCCGTAAACCTCAGTTATCACCCGTAAACCCCAGTTATCACCCGTAAACCCCAGTTATAACTGTGAACCTAGCTTTACGGTTCAATAACTGAGGATTCTGACCAAGAAAACACGTTTATCAGAATGAATAGTCTTAAACCCCAGTGTAAGCAGAAACCAAAGTGCATTGTACGCGTTTGCACGATAATCCGTAAACTGGGGTTTTCACTCAATAACCGCGGTTATCAAATATTGTATTTGAAGCGCATCTAGATACACTGCAGCTGAATATTTAAGTATTCCATTTAAGTATGTGTATGATTCATTCGGAGATATTATATATGAAATATTAAAATGTATATCGGGCGATTAAGTATAGGCTCGTGACAGAGTATGCAACCATTTAACCTGGTAACTGGACACCCTTTGGTGGAGCAGGATTCGATATGAGATTAACACGGGTCGAAACAATTTGGGAAGTGGGGAAAATGCAGACGGAAAGTATTAAACACACTTCAGAAAGTGGAAGACCGCATAAATTCACCCCTCGTCATATTAGAAGCGTATGATCCTGAAAACGCGAGAGTTATGGCCATTGTTTTTTGCTGAAATATGCCATGTTCTGCCTTGTGACTAATCTAGCACCTTTGGTCACATGCTTTGCTTTGAGGAGAACGTGAAGAAGGTCCTATATAACAACTCTTATCAAAATTAGCTTGTCAAATCACATTTGATTTAATATATGGATCTAATATGCTTTGCTCTAATATCGAAAATATATCCTATCCCTTATATATGTTTGCACGGATAGATGGACTATGTTTTATTCTTCATACTTTTTGCACGGATAGATAGAATATGTTCTGTTCTATTATTTCGCACGGATAGATAGATATGTTCCAATCTTCATATTGTTTTGAACGGATAGATAGAATATGTTCAATTCTTCATATTGTTTCGCACGGATAAATGGAAGATGTTCTGTTCCTCCTATTTGTTCAGCAGGTATAGATGAAATATGTTCTATTCCTCCTATGTGTTTTGCACGGATATATGGAATGTGTTCTATTCCTCATATATATATATATTTGTTTTTCATGGATAGGTGGAAGATATTCTATTCCTGATATTTGTTTTGCGTAGATAGATGGAATATGTTCTATTTTTCATATTTGTTTTGCACGGATAGATGGAATATGTTCTATTCCTCATATTTGTTTTGCACGGATAGATGGAATATGTTGTATTTTTCATATTTGTTTTGCAAGGATAGACGGAAGATGTTCTGTTTCTCATATTTGTTTTGTACGGATAGATGGAATATGTTCTTTTCCTCATATATGTTTTGCACGGATAGATGGAATATGTTCTATTCCTCATATTTGTTTTGCACGGATAGATGGAATATGTTGTATTTTTCATATTTGTTTTGCAAGGATAGATGGAAGATGTTCTGTTTCTCATATTTGTTTTGTACGGATAGATGGAATATGTTCTATTCCTCATATTTGTTTTGCACGGATATATGGAATATGTTCTATTCCTCATATTTGTTTTGCACATATATGGAATATGTTGTATGTTTCATATTTGTTTTGCACGGATAGATGCAAGATGTTCTGTTTCTCATATGTGTTTTGTACGGATAGATGGAATATGTTCTATTCCGCATATTTGTTTTGCCCGGATAGACAGAAAATGTGCAGTTAATTACGTGCTGTTGTGGTCTGATAGATGGAATATATCATATATGTTTTGCTCTGATCGATGAACAATGTTTTATTACTTACATGCTTTGCTCTGATAGATAGAACATGTTCTATCACTTGCATGCTTTTCTCTGATTGATGGAATATGTTCTATCACTTACATGATTTTCTCTGATAGATGGAATATGTCCTGTCACTTACATGCTTTGCTATGATAGATGGTATATGTACTATCACTTACATGATTTTCTCTTATAGATAGAATATAACATATCCCTCATACATGCTGTGCTCCGATAGATGTAATTTATCCATTCCCTCACATGCTCCGCTCCGAAGAAAGTATCTATATAACATATTTCGTTTCATCCTATGTTACTTTGAGTGGCCGTTCCAACACGAGTACTCATGACATAGGAATCTTTAAGTGAGGAAGCTATCCAGATGACTTGCGGAATGTCGGTGGTTCTACCCAGGTGCCCGTCCGTGCACGAAAAATATCCGGAGGGGCACCTGGGGTCTGCCTTAACCAATGGAAGCTGGAAAGTCGCCATATGATCTTAGCTGTTGGTGCGACTATAAACTCCTATACGAGTAATGTCCAACGCATAATGAAGGCGCCGACTACTATAAAGAAAGTGAATACGTATAGCAAAAGGTTAACCAATATAACACTTAGCGCGTCCATCGAAGATGAAGAGAAACAGATCAACACTTTGGGAGTTCATTCATCATAATGCTTAACAATACGATGCTAGGTACAACATTGTAAGAACCATCCACCACAATCTCAAACACTACGATGTGAGGATGGCACTGTAGCTCTGGCTGGGAAACTTAACCCTGGTAATTTGTACATTATTTGTATTCAGGACTGAGATTTCCATTTCTTTTTTCAAATCTTCCGTTTGATCAAGATATGTTTATGTCTATCATCTGTTTCAATTTACTATTTCATAGTATACTACTCAACATTTGCTAAGGATCACTTTTATTCTTCCATATAATTGTATTAGAAATTAATTCACAATAACGATATTAATTTCATCGATACTTCAGCAATTTCACAAGTAGAATCAAGTCATTCGACCACATGACCATACGCTGCCCTAAATAATTCCATTTAAAATAGAAATAATGCTATTTATTTCAGAAAGAAATTTAGACAGCAAAACAAGTGATCCTTAGCAAATTGTGTGTAGTATATATCCCTACCTCACCCCGACCATCTGAAAAAGGTCAACATGTTTTAAAATAATAAGGTGTTGTGCCGTTAATTTTGCAGAAAACATTTTATTGTAGAAGGGCTTCAATTTAACATTGTCATTATACAAATAGAATATGCACACTTTGTCGTCTAGAGATAGCTATAGTATATGTGCCGCTTATCTAGCTTATATTAGTATTACAACTTATTTGATGATGTGTTAAAATTATAACTTCATGAATATGAACGATGACAAGACATTTTACGTAGTAGTTATAAGTTGTTATCGACCGAGCGAATGTCCTATATCTAACTTATCTCATATCTTTTTGGCATTCTTTATTTTTCCGAATTGAATTGTTTGTTAACAAGTTAAACCAGCAGCATTTGCAGATTTCCGGGAAATTTACGCTTTATAAAAATAGTGCGCATGCGCGAAGAAGTACGATACCACATTTCAATTAGAGCACAAAAACGTGTTCTGTAACATAATTTAAAGAACGGCAGTATTCTATTCAAATAGAAGTCCGCACTTACCCGTAGTCTCTGTTTATGTCAGGTTATTCTGAGCGGAAATCTTGATTACAAAATTACCTCTTACGAACCTCTAAATATAATTTATAAGTACGTATGACTTTTCACGCCATATATAACCTTACCACACAACCTTATCAAAGCAAGATTACTGCCCTCATTCAAAAAACTTTCAATATAGAAACAACTTCAATGTTGACCTTTAACAATATTAAGGTATTTCTTAATAACGGCAGTTTGGACAATTACACGTTGTGAAATTGCAAGATTTGTATAAGCATTTATGTTCCTAATGGATAACATTTTCGACAGGTATTGAACTACAGTTTATAGACACATTGTTGGTATCCCTATTGGTACGTACTGTGCACCTCTTGTCGCAGATTTGCTTTTGTATTGCTATGATGAAAGGTATTAAATGTTGAGTCTTTCCCCAGATACTCGGGCATATGTAATTAACGCCGTTAATGACACTTCTCGGGACATGTATCTGGATGACATATTGAACACTGACAACCTTTTCGTTTTTACTATGATTAACAATATCTATCTTAAATAACTTCAGTTCAATAATTTTAAAGCTAATATTTCTGATATTGTCTCATCTTTCCTCGATTTACATATCTCTATTGAAAATGAAGAAATAAACAAAATATTTACGAGAGATGATATTAATTGTGATAGTGTTAATTATTGCTACTTAGATGGGGATTTTCCCTGAGCAACATCTTATAGGGCCTATGTTTCTCCAATTCGTTTTTCATAGTGAAGCAATTAATGGCAATCAAGCTTTTCATGTCGTAACATAATTATATCGTGCCGTCGTTGGAATGCTATCACAATTTCCCGCGCCACCCTTAAAGTGTTCAGACAACAAGTAAATGTATATATGGTTATAGGGTGGGGATCTCAACGGCTTCCAAGCTATGACCCAATGTTTATTTCCCCATGAGTGGGGATAAACCCCTAGGGCCAATGCTTGTATGCTGTTTGTATCCGTCTGTCCATGCCCAGTAATGGTATATATGGTTATAGGGTGCGGATATCACCGTTATCCTAGTTTTTACACAGGGGCTATTTCACCATTGGTGGGGACGGACTCCACGACCGATTCTGGTTGCGTGGTTGTATCTGTCTATTCATGCCCAGTAATTGTTACATACTTGTTAATATGTTTGGGATCTCAACGGTTTCTAGTTATGAGAAAAGGGCTATGTCCACATGGTTAGAGTCGGAAACCGGGGCCGATACTGGTTGGATGGTTGTTTCCAACTATTCATGTCGAATAAGTGTACAATGGTTATAGGATGGGATCTCAACAGAGTTATGACCCAGGGGCTATGTCTCCATTGGTGTGGATGGACCCCGAGGTACGGCCAGTTTTTAACTGCGCGAATTCATTTCAACAAACCTGATAATGCAGGGGTTGGCAATTAATAATGAAAACAACATGTACAAATCTGGTCAGTGGTTCTTGAAAATATTTTTAAAGGTTTCGATCTTTTATGGTTATGCCTGCGGGATGTCACCTAATTTGAACAAATTTGCAAAAATATTGACCTCGGGATCATCAATGTGAAGTTTGGTCAAAACTGACCAAGCGGTTCCTGAGATGTCGTTTGAAGCAATTGTTTGTAGACGGACAGACGGACGGACAAACGAACGTCGGACATAATGCAATCGCAATAGCTCACGTGAGCCTTAGGCGCAAGTCAACTAAGATATGAATCTATACAATTCCTAAAACAATAGAACAAACAAAATGTATATCTATAATACACCAACTGAGTGCTTGAATCGATGAGTTTAGCTTGCGGGTTAACATGGTTAAGCCGACAAACTATTTCTTTAAAATGTTGAATATTGTGGCAAAGAAATGAGTTCGTTATTCCATCAAAGTGGAATGGTGGAAGAACTAAACAATTATGGTAAGGATATTTTATTTGAAAGCAATTCAGAAAGTTAAGATGCAAACAAAACAATGTACACTATTTACTTTTCTATCTAACATAGTAAATCCCTTGTAGTACACAATCTGCAAAACAGATATAGGTACACTCATGTACTATTGAAATGAATATAGTAAATATAGATATAAAAAAATCGAACAGGAAAAGTAGCATTCAAGGACGACAGTCAACCACAAACACACACAGAAGCAAATAACAACTTTAAAGACGAACAAAAGGCCAAATAAGACATCACAAACATAAAAAAGGTTGACGTCATCATAGGGTCCACAGCCTGTCCAGTCCATCGGTCTTCACAAACAAATGGAAGAAAGAAGCTAACTCCGTTTCATTGAGTCTGTTCATGAGAGGTATTATACGATCCAACACATCACACGCCCCAATTTCACCGTCTCAAGTGGTTTTCTACTCTAAAGCCGTAGCTCGATGCAAAGTGTCAGTAAGTAACCTATTACCCTCCACACAAAGGAAATAAAAGAGGTGTTCAACTTATAAGGTAACACGTTTGTTTACGCTGTTATTTTTCAACGGAGGTGATTATCATAAAAAAATGCGTAATTTTATTATGTGAAACTGTCATTTATAACGTATTCATTTAAAAATAAAAATAATCTCAAATTTTACACGGTTTGCTTTGAATTGTATTTTGAATTAGGTGCATACTATTTTCCAATGTTAAACTTATATGTTTCGATTGCCGTAGAGTTTTAACCTAAACCACATAATTCAACTAATTGCATATCATATTTGTTTAAAACTGTGCTTGTAATTTAAATATGGTCGTATGTTTTATTTTATGACAAAAATATAAATGTTGAATTAAAAGTTCGAATTGTATCGCAATATTAAGAAATTGACAGATAATAGGACAGTTTACTCGTATTTTACCGATGATTCTGTAAATTAAACATAAACATTTAAGTCATTATTTGCAAATGTATGTGTTTTGCCCCTAAATATTAAGTTAAATCTTTTCTTTCTTTTCTTAGAAGACAGTAATGGAAGTTACTTTTTATAGAGGAGGAAATCATAATAATGCCTGCAGCTGATGTTTTGAACTAGAAGTTTTTCATAAATTTAAAGACGAATATCATGTTAATTGAATTTAATCATGAAATCGTGAAAACCGACAAAGAGCAAAAAACAATGCATATTCCACTTTTTATACATTCAGACATGAATATATCAGACTACTATTTTTTAAAAGACAATTTACAAGCATTTTTTTTAAACTTGTATAGCAGTTATTTTTTATAATTGAAGATATTTCCTTCAAAACGTCATTCTCTACCGTTTTTCAAAAATACAGATGCAGCAAAATTATGAAGCACATAATAGCTCATGTCATAATGTTTTATATCGAAGGAATCATTAGGCTTGCCATTAAAATGAACAAATGCATCAAGATATATGTGCTTCAGTTACAGAATGAAAGTGTTACGTTATAAGTAGATACAAATCGAAAGTTAAAGAAGCATTCAAGGACGACAGTCAACCACAAATAAAAGTAAGGTGAACACCCCTTGTTCTATACACTTTAAAACATAGCTTTGATATCAAACATCTTTATAAAAAATACTAATGTCTGAGACTAACATCGGCGTGAGAGGTGTTGCACGTTATGTTACGCATTATGAACTGACTCAGTAAAAATGCACATTTCATAGTTATTCTATTTCTTAATGCCTACCAAATAACTAAACAAGAAAAAGAAAAACACTACTGATAAAGAAACCACTTCCTTTTCACATTTGAGGAATATAACTTACATTTACTGAAGACGCATTTATATCTCACCTTTCAAAAGTGCAATAGATAAAAGATAGATCATTTCAATCACATGCACAATATAAATTACACCCACAACATTTGACATGAGTAACATTCACGTTAAAACAATTGAAGATCTTGTTTTGTAAATGTCCATTTACTAAAGCATATGGTCGAACATATATAAGATTTTAAACAGCAAGTATATATTATTTGTGTTAATTTTCAAACAATCTGTTAAGGTAGTGTTCCTCTAATCATATGCAGGCGTTACAACTGTGCATTATTGCTTTTATTGCATTTTAGCAATGTATCTTTCAGAATAAAGATGAAATGTCTATTTTAACAAATAGTTATTGATTTCATATGTAATATACTAAAGACGGAAAAGTTCGAGCAGATTACATGTACAGCCAGTTCTAATGCCACGTTTGAACATCAGTAAGCGTTTAAATATAGAACATTAATCTGTATCAAATGCTCCTTCCTTTCTATTTTTTTAAGTCTAAATAGCTCTTTGTCTGTTATCCTTTTCTTTTATTTCTCGCATCTCGCCTATTAATTATTTCCCTTTGTATACAACTTATTTGTTCAGTACATGCAATTATATGCTACGATATAATTGATTATAAAAGGGGTGTATATAAATTTATCATTCAACTCATGTTTCAACTATACAAATACAGAAACTGTCTACTAACCTAATAGTTTCCGCTACATGCGCTATTTTTCGGTGACTTAAAAAGTCAGGAATCAGCCATTTAAACTACAAATATACACAACAGTTTTATGCTCATCAATTTAGAAATGCAATACATTTATTAAAAGAAAGTATTTTGCATTTATTATCGATATTAAATATACTTAAACGCCGTAAACGTTTTTTGCCAAATTTACTTCCCCTGACAAACAATCCTCCATTTGTATTTTGACGGCAGCAGATGTAACTGTACATTTCCATTGTTTTTCAGGTAAATTGTGTTATTTAAAACAGTTGCATGATAAAAAAGTACAGAGGCTCGCATTTATAACTGTTCTTACACTCGCCAAAATACAGCTGAAATTCTAAGTTACTAACCATGTAATTCTTTAATACCGAAATACAAAGGATATTATACAGAAGCTCCAAGTGAAGATGGTAATGCGTTATTCAAATACTTGTAACGGGTCTCACGGCAATCTTGATGTGTTCAGCAAGCATTAACAGTAGCGTCTCGATGTATTTATTCAGTATCATTTTGACATTAACCTTGCTTGCATATAATGAAATAAAAAAACACGAGTTTTTTCTTTTTGTCATCTCATTCACCATATATTTAACTATAGTATTGGTGCAGTATAATCAGTAGGTAATACTCTGCAAAAACAATTTGCTTTAACCTATTCATATAATGAATATTAATGATTGAAAAAATGCAAGTTATGTAGAAAAATAACGGAGACAGATTTAGAGAAATTTAAATAGTTTCAATACGATGCAAAACATATATGATCAGATGATAATGATGAACATTATATATTTAAGTACCGGAGTGTGTAACATATTGATTATGGGCACAAATCTAATAAAATCGTGAGGTGTAGTTTATAACCTCATTAATGTACATTATACATTGTTTTAATTTGGTTAAGCCGTTGCTTCCACCGAGTCTTCTATAACCTATACTCAATCAAAAAAGAATGTGACCATATCTATTTTTTGAAATATTAAAAATATTGTAATGAAAAATTACGCAAAACATGTTTAAACTATTCCAAATGTATGCATTCATATAGTAGTGACTCTGTATGGAACGTTACTTCACTAAAAGATTTTGCACAATTACAAAATGCATGGAGTTGAATGGGAAACACAAGATAACGTTCTTCGTGTTAATTAGATTTTCTGATTGGATCATGAATATAAAACTTTTACTTTCTTCTCTAACATAAAGTTATGATGTTTGAACACACTTATGACGTAAAGGTTTACGGCGATGTTATATTCGTATTGAGGCTGATTATGCAAATTTGAGGTGTCTCTTTATTTTTATTTTTTGATTCAGTATATAAAATTTGGGTGGCGATTAAAGTGTGTTGTAACATACAAGGCTTTGTGGAATTTTGATTATTTTATTCCAGTACTCATAAAAGCAATATGCATGCTCCCGACATGCTTACTGTTTACTATGTTTATAAACTAATCACCTACATTTCATGTACTGACAATTGCCGATCTATTTGTGACATGTACGCATGTCCAGCAACTTGCACCATAATATTGCTCCTTTAAACATGTTATCACAGTCTCCTCCGTATTGCCTTCTTATCCGAGCTATCATCATACGTATGATGAACACTGTGTATAACTGGTATCAAATTTAATATGATTATACCATAAGGGTATTTGCAGAAAAATATTTGAATAGGCAGTATAATGGAAGTGCCAGAAACCCACACGCGTCCGTTCAACAAGAAATGGTATCCCAAACCCATGTATATACATGTAAGTAAGTGTCCAATATAACATGCTTTGGTTAGTTCTGCTGTTTACATATTTATGGTGGTTACATCTATACAAAACATATACGTATATATTTCCAAACGGACATAAATAAAATAAAGGCCTTATTATGTGGGTGGGAACCTAATTAAAATGATGATGATTGTTTAGACATAGTCCATATGACTATTTGCAATAACCCGTCCCTATCAAGCAGGAATCACAGCTCACGTAACAGATTAAACTGCATATAGAAACATGGACTCTCATTTCATCTGATCTGAATTCCTGTTTTAGTCATGTTTAAGCGTTGCATACGAATTGTTCTAGATTCAGATACATATTGCTATCTTCCCTATGTACTGGATGCAGGTACTCATCATCGTCATCCTTGTTGGTTTCTTGATGACTTTGACGATGGCCTTGTCCACTGTCGCTGAGAACTTCGTAGGTATCAGAGCTTGCGTCTGTATTTAATTTCATATATATATCAACTAGCGGAGTTGTATGTGTATTTGTCGACAGGCTGGGTTCACTGTGAAGTAATAATGCAAGGTAATTAGTGTTTTATGCCAGCATATATCATTTTGAAAACAGCATGACACACATATACTTATAATAAATATAAAATGCGCTTGACGATATGTGAATAAAGGGTTACCGACATGGAACATTCCGTAGGCAATACGACCTGTTGGTTATCATGGATTGCATGTGTAAACCAACTCATTCTTGCATAGCGGATAAGGCTATCCACGTTTTACATGAAGGATGGAAAGTCTTATCTTTATGGGTAAAGATAAAAGTCACGCGCGAACCAACATCCGGATGCAGGAAAACATGCAAAACGTTAGTTGCTGGCGGTGACAACAATGTCTCTGATATGCAAGAAAAAGTAGCTATCATGGGTATTCGGTTCAGATAGGGAATTCTAACCCTCGGTATAAGAGTTTTAATCGGAACCTCTGCAGAGCCTCGGTTCCGATAAAAACACTTATACCCCGGGTTGCAATTCCCTATCTTCTCCGGATACCCATGAACGGTTCTTATATTGTGTTCCATTTTTCAGCGCCCAAATGGACAATACTCTGTATATAAGAGTACATCCAATATACATACAATAAATAATTACAATATGTCAGCATGTATCCAGAATTATGCTGAACAACCACTGCAGTTGCAACAAAAGAGAAAACCAATCTAGGGTACGACAAAAATCCAGACGGACACAAGTTCATGCATACGCCTTCCTTTTCAGGATTTCAAATGGTGCACTTAAAGAATCTAACTAAGTTGTCTATCACACTGATTTTATAGCGTGAAGCGTTGTGTCTAACTGTTGAAGGGTCAATCACTAAAGCTGAAATGCGTTGTAATAATAAAGGGTCGTATCCTTTTCTGACGAATGTCCTACTTAAGGGTGTAATGTGGTCAGGCAACATTTTAGGCTGTTTAACTTTCGAAGTTTATAGATAACATCTCCATACAATAAAGACTGTGATATATCTATTTGCAGAATTGAGTTTCGATAGATGTTGTACTTCTCCAGTATGTTTTAGTTACGACGACAGAACTAAAAGTACCTTAGAACAGGAAATGTAGCATTCAAGGGCCACAGTCAACAAAAACACACAGAAACAAACAATAATAACAAAGATGAATAAAAGGTAAAATACGACATCTCAAACATAAACAAGTTGACAATAGTACAAATGGAACAGTAAGTTGTAACACAATTGCCGCTGGGATTTTAAACCAGGTTCTAGGGTGCATCTCAATCCTCACTCTTACTTACCCTTTTGTCGTCCCAATAAAACGGGACAGTATAAATAAACATATCCCCGCCAGGTTATATTCTCTAGCAAACACGGCAGCATTAATAGGCATTATAATAAGACATTAATAGGCAATATAAGTCTATCCACATACATGATTAAAAATCCACAAAGCAAGTACTCAGTGACATGATAGAAGCCAGAGCAACACGAGAACAACCGTAAAGGGTACAACCAGACAATATTTAAAACAAACTTCAAACACTACCGTCCCTTGAGGATTTAGGTAGACATCATCAGTGGGTCTATAATCAGTCATCGCACAGTCAAAGTGGAAAGCATAGTGGTGAAATGTAAATGAGTCAACCACTAAACAGGCAGTGCGTTGCAAAATGAGAAAATGAGAAAAGTTTACGTAGTTTGCGATAAAGACCACCGAGAGGAAGAAGTTAACTTGTTTGCTGAAATTCACACTTAGTCTAGCGTTTGTTCATTGCTGTGAGGCGGCTGTAAAAAAACTAATGAATAGCGTTATTTCATACTGGTTGTTTTGGATCATTGATTCTAATATTCGTTGCTTTAAAAGAGAATACCGATTAAACCCGTTCTAGGGGCGTTAGAGCAGTTACACCTTCTATTACACTTACGAACAGACTCGATAAAACCGAGTATGCTAAGTGCGCTGAATGAACACCTCAACTTCGCTATACTAGCAAAATGAATGAGCTGGGAGATATAAACCCCATTAGATGTAGCAGAAATTTAGATACTTAACATTGTCAACGTTAAAGTCGCAAAAATGCTGCTATAGTATCTGAACTGTTGGCTTTATTCAACGTCAGCTCTGGTGGATAAATATTAGTGACCATATGAGTAAAGAACAGATTATGAATTTGCACTGCAAAATGATAGGATCCTAACCTCTTTTGATAAACTTTTTAACACGATTAATAATGAGTGTATGAAAATGATTGTGACAAAGTTCTTACGAAGTTTGTAAATCACATCTCCAGAGGAGTCCGTTTGTTGTAGTCCTTGTCGCAGAAGAGTTCTTAAGTTACACATTTATCTTTTTAAAATAGATCAGGTTATGTTAATAATGTTTAGCAAATAATTTTCGAAGTTTAAGGTAATTCGGATTGAGTAGCTTCTTAATTTTACACAGACATTGCATATTAAAGTCCTATACTCAACTAAACGGTCTAGAAAGATGAATAAGCTGAGATAAATAGACCCCACTTATAAGCAGCTCGAGAAACATCCCATCTAACTTCATGATAAACTTTGTAACAAGAAGGATAAAAATATCGGACAGGGAAAGCTGCATTCAAGGACAAAACACAAAAACAAACACGCAAACATGTGCAGACAAACGAAAAGGCAAAAGTAATAAATATGCAAACGACATCACAAACACAAAAGGGTTGACAATAGGGCTACCGCCTTGGAACGGTCAGTGGCAAAGTAGGTCGCTGGGGGTTTAAACAGGTTCTAGGGTGCACCAAACCTCACACTTACCCTACTGTCATCCCATTAATAAGGATGGTATGAAAGTGATTATGGCAAGAATCTTACACAGTTTGTAAATCATATCACCATATAAGTCAGGTTGTGATAGTCCTTGTCACGGAATTCTTAAATTACTTTTATATTTTTAAATTTTTAAAGTAGATTGAAAAGTCATAAGTACTTATTTATTTAACTTGACGTTTATTGCAAATGAATTTGAATTTGCGATAAAACGAGCTTTGTGTGGATTTTTGTGAAGTCTTGGAATTCAGAATATAGGAGGGAGCTTATTCTGCTTATTATTTACAGAAAAACTCAATAGTATCCAAAATGACTGAGAAAAACACATTCCTACTCCAGCAATGGTGTGATTAGATAGGCAGAAGTTATCGCTATGTCTGTATGCAAAGTATTGATTGATATAATGCAATATTCAGACAACAATGACATTGTCTGCAGGAACTGGAACAAATTTAGTATGACGTCTGCACGTACCAGAACACATTTAGAACGAGATTTTGTTATACAAAATCACCTTTGATATTTTGTTTTATAAGAAAACAGTTGTTTAACCAAACTCATTTACGTCTAAATGATACAGAATAGTTTCAAACGCAAACACATGTATAAAATTATGCTTTGTGGTTAACGAATCTAATGTAAAACAAGAAAACTTGGATCCAAAACATCAATTCGTCGATAGTATCTTTGGTGAAATGTCATTGTTTTAGATTATAGATGTGAGTTACATGTTTGCATGTAATCTCATTCAAAGTGGGGGGGGGGGGGGGGGGGGGGGGAATATAAACCTAACTGAATAATTTTTCATGTTATTTTGAGCATTTCTTTTTTAAATGATCATAATTTGTTAGAAATAGTAATCCATAATATCCATAAGCCAGTCTGTAAATCCTCTCCCTCCCCTACTTTAAACCAGATACATGACTAGCATACTAATCCAGACTAGTACACGTAGCTTTAGCAAGTATAAGCTGTTAACCGATAATCTAAAGATTAGATATAGATTTCAATATTTAGCTTCTTCATTTGTCCCGCTCGAAAGTGCCTGGAGATAGAGCAAAAACATAACGACCTACAATAGTATACTCGCAGGTAAAACATTAGAATACCAGGCATCAAAGAAACCATAGACGAGTTCACAGATATCATTGTCTGTACATTTGCCAAGATTGATCCAGCCCACTGGTTCTCGAATTTTTGTAAACAACGTACACTTTGTTGGACCATACCTTTTGTTGGTTCGTACGTTTAATACACGGCACTCACATAACAGTTTATTAATGAAACTTTAAAAAGAAGCATGTTTTTTTACAAATATGCCTTAATTGTTATTATTATTACATCATTATAGGTTTCTACCTCAGTATGTGTCGTATATTTTATATACAAATCCTTATAAGGTCAAATACCAATGAATCGAGGAAATTACACGCTCCGTTAAATTCAGTAGAACAACGCGCCGTATTATATCATAAATGTTTGAGAAATCATTATAGCAACCACATACTCACGGCACAATAACAATTATTACATATTACATAGTATACATGCACATACTTGTTAAATAAGCAGTTATTTAAATATAATTTTAGTGTCATATCAGGACATTTGTTTCAAAAAATGACAAAATAAAAGTGTTCGCGTTAATTACGTACCCTTCTATTGCACTTACCAAACATAGGCACAACTATATTCGCCGATTTCTTGCCGGGAAATAATACATTGTCTCCACCGAAACAAACATGCAGCCTACTATTATATACTAAAGTAAAAAAGAAACCTTACGCGGGAAAATCCGCTATATATTGTATGTACAATATGCTGCTGTTAATCGAATGGTACATGGCTACATGAGGCTTTTTCTTAAAATAATAAAACAACACATAACACACCATATAGCGTTTCCTTTTTCCTTTAGTATACATGCAATATAAACTTACTTCATATCCGGATAATGCAATTCTTGATTTGGTGATC
>JAWPHD010010318.1:0-94947 GCA_037043455.1 Cyrtodaria siliqua
CCACGACCGAAGGTAGGTGGACCTAAAAGATCTCCAAGGGATCTCTACTTTTGGCCTGGGTAATAGTTCACTTGATCTCAATATAACTCGGGCAAAAATAACCAATGTCACAAGTAGTACCTTAAATGATTTAACCCTCAGAACTTCATTTCCAATGATGAAAAAGTGTCTGTACTTTACCATAACACCTTAAAAACGAAGAGAAATATTGTGAATATTGCCAATGATTAATCCCACCTAGTATCATATTGTGCTGGATTCCTGTAATACGTATCGTGTAATAATCTCTGCCACACTTCCCTTGACACACCACCTCTGTGATTTCAAATAAGCCTGAAACATAGATACACTTGTAACCTCTCACCTTTATTATTTATGGTTGCGGTTTTCTAATCCAAACGATTAGTGAGGCGGGGTAGATATATCACCAACCTCAATAGTCTTTTACTTGACCTTTTTGTCAAACGTTCGTGCACTTAAAAGGACTTTTATTTTATTTTTATCCTGCCGTATTAAATGAGCAAAGATAGTAAAGAAATATAAAAATATCGGACAGGGAATGCCGCATTCAATGACGACAGTCAACCACAAAACACAAAAACAAACACGCAAACAGACAAACGAGAAGGCAAAAGTAATAAAAAATGCAAGCGACATCACAAACACAAAAGGGTTACAGGTATTACAGGCATAGTTTTTCATAAAAATATATAGGGATCATCTGTACGATCTTGTGTTGTCACAAAAACATAACAATGGCTGTAACTTTTTCATTTCCTCATATTTTCTCAATCTTTCTTTATTTGCGCTTCATTGTGACCTTTGCAGTATATAAAGGTCAAAATCATAGCTCAGGTCACAGATTGTTCAGTCATGTTTTAATCTTAACTTTTTCTATAATATGTTCATGTCTTCACCAAACTAGGCCCTGTATTTAAACGGATTAAAATAGGTTCAGCAATAAAAGTGAACTAGTAGTAAGTGACAAAATGCCCCAGAAAAATGTATTTGCCCTCCAAATAAAATCTTGACCTTTGAGGTACTGGCCTAATTATTGAATACAACACACTTCTCACTGTATAATGTATATGTGTGTCAAGTTTTATGCAATTCCCTTTAGTACTTTCAAAAATTACTCCTCCCTGCCGTGGCATAATAAAAATAACATTTAATGTGAATATCATGGTCTGAAACGTTTAATCTAAACTTACCTGGTGGCGCATTATTGTACTTGGTAAGTTGGTATCCAAACAAGGTTGAATGTATCCAAACACAGTTTTATGGGGCACCCTCATCATCCATACTGTACACATTTTCTGAAAGTAAAATTGGTGCCTATCAATACATCAGTCATGTACAATAAATATTTAAATTATACCCTATACAGGTAACAGTTGTAGATATTAACCTGTTTTCAACAGACAGATTGAGATAACATGCTAAAGCTGTTTCAGTACTTAAAGGCCAAACAAAAATACACTATGTGTGTTTCCTTTAAGCTTTGAAAAAGGGGTAGGTAGGGATTTATTTTTAGAATCTCTGCCGAGTAGCAAAAATAAATTAAGATAAACTGATAATATTAATAACAAGAGCATCAAGAATTGCGGGGCAATCCATAGTCCCCCACCGGCCCAGACAAACATTTTTCAGGCATTTTCTATGATGGAGGTCATTCAGGTCAAAGATCAAGGTCAAGGTCACAATGACCTTATTTCGGTACGCATCACACCGCTATTCCAAGATGTAATCACATACCAAGTTTGGTGTCTCTAAGTGTTATAGTATTGAAAATACGGTCCGGACAAGCATTTTCTATGACAGAGGTCACAGGTCAAGGTCACAGTGACCCTTTTTTGGAACGCGACACACCGCTATCCCAAGATGTATCCACATACCAAGTTTTGTATTTCAAAATCTTATAGTATTGAAAATATGGCCCGGAAAAGCATGTCGGAAGGACGGACGGACAGGGTGCAAACCTATAGTCCCCCCTACACCCCGGGACCGGTGGGGGACTAATAACTTTGTTTAAAAAACAATAACCAATAAATATGTTGGTTAAATTGTGTTTTAGGTCATGTTCAGCACAATTTAGGCAATATAATAGAATGGTCGATGTTTAGTTGTGAAGACAGACCACCCACTACTTACACGGGGGGGGGGGGGGGGGGGGGGGGGGGGGGGCGGGGGGGGGGGCTATAAAATGTGAAAATAACGCACACATCTAAAATCTTTCGCATTGCTTTGCTTACTCTCCTAACGTTGCAAACGTTACAGTGATATCTTGCGCATTGTCTTGTTTATTCTCCTAACGTTGCTAACGTTACAGTGATATCTTGCGCATTGTCTTGTTTATTCTCCTAACGTTGCAAACGTTACAGTGATATCTTGCGCATTGTCTTGCTTATTCTCCTAAAGTTGCAAACGTTACAGTGATATCTTGCGCATTGTCTTGCTTATTCTCCTAACGTTGCAAACGTTACAGTGATATATCGTTGAATATAACGAGATATTTTAAACGTGTATTAGAATGTTCGCTATACGACGGTTAGGTCCAAGTGAGTAGGTGCGGAAAAGTGAATTATTCGAATCTGCAAATAAACACGAAATAGACGCCGCGAGATTTAGAAATATCAAAATCATGTTTATTGGGCAAGGTAGGCTCTACGAATAATCAAGCGTTTAAAGTAAAGTAATCATATCATAAGTTAAAAGTTCCTCGTCATAACGACAAGAGGTAAAGATCCCACATAATAATGAATGACACTGTATCACATCATAATGCAAAGTAACCATATCATTATGCCAAGTAACCATATCATAATGAAAAGTGACCATATCAAATGTAAATTAACCACGTTATAATGTAAAATGACCACAATAAAACATCATCATTATATAAAGTAACCACATCATTTATTAAAATGACCATATCATAATGTAATGTGACCACTTCGGACATTGGTCACATTATGTTGTAATGTAACCACACAAACATAAAAGTAACCGTCAACAGTAGATATAAAAGTCGAACGAATAGGAGTATGTAGAATTTCCAGAACACAATCAACCAAACACATGCCTAAAGACAAACAGCAATTACAAGGGTAAGTATACTGAAAGGAAAAAGAAACGCATAATCAAAAAATTGCGACACAGTTATATACACCTAAACCACGTAATATTCCAGATATATCTCAACGTGTTTTGTACAAAAAAAGGGCTACAACTAACTACAGAAAAGACAACTCTGTCATGTAGTAGACCTTTTGATCAAAGTATACTTTGTTACACGAAATTCATACATGTTGAAGTTTCGCTTGAAAAGGTCAAGCCATTTCAGTATTGTGTTTAATGTTAAGAGAATGCAACGTTTAAAGCCTAAGTTTGCTCACCTGCTTGAATCAAATGCGCATTCTGTCGATGATGAAACTTTAAATGGGTAACCATTGGTGAGTTCGGTACTGTTTAAACCTTCTTTCCGAAAGGGCAGGCCTAATGTCGCCCTGTACCATCCGATTAGCAGTAGCATATTAAACATACAATATATAGCGGAAATACCCAGTATGCGTTTCTGTTTCCTTTCAGTATATAAACACAGTATGCGACACCGCAAACATAAATGAGTTAACATAGGAGCACCGCCCTGGAACGGTAAGTGGCAAAAAGCGCTTTTAACCAGTTTTTAGCGTCCAAACCTCAAGCTTATCCTATTGTCATCCCAGTTAAACGGGTCAGTGTTATCCTCTACCAAACTAGGTAGCAATAATAGGCCAAGCAAGTTTAACACAAAAATGGTCATGTATGTATAAATATAGAAATGCGTGTTTAATGTTCACTAGTCGATATGAAAACATCGGTTAGTGTTACCAGTTGTGCATTTTGTAAATTAAATCGGAGATGAAATGAAAAAAACGCTGTTTTGAAATGTGTTTTAAAGGAACACACGGCAATCTTGAAATGTTGATCAAGCATTGAAATTAACGTCTCCATTTATTTATCCATTATTATTTTAACTTTAAACCTGCTTGCATAAATTATAATTAAATAGAAATTGTGAGTTTTCATTTTTTTCGTTTAATATAATATTGGTGCAATATTATCAACAGTTAATAATATGCAGAAACCATTTGCATTATACTATTCTTATAATTACTATTAATGATTGAGCAATAGTATAAAATGCAGAAAATTTTGTTTTTACTGAAAAAATGCAATAACCTGTTTAAAATTACCTATGAAATGTTATAATTTTACAAAATGCAAACTTTTTAAACCAAAAATAAGTTTTTATTTTATATCCCAGCCAACCCCCTTTTCTCTTCTTCGAGAAGGGTTGGATGGGGTGTGAAAGTCAATACCTGGACCACGTAATGTACATACTGTACATTTTATACAATCCGATACGTTTGCTTTGCTATTTGTGGAAACCTTCATATAAATTACGTAAAACGCCAATTCCATTTACTGAAGTCATTGCTTCAAAAGGCTGAACTTCACTTATGACATATTCATGGGTCATACATCTGTAACGCACACGTCAGTTGTGTGTTTTGTCAAACTCATCCGAATCTGTATTAGATTAAATACAAATCATCGTAAAAAAATGGTAAAAAATCCAATACCATTTACTAAAGTTATTATTACGGATCGGGAAAATACTGTTTTAGGTTGCGGAGTCTGATCAGAAAATCACAAGCCTAAGATAGCATTGATCGTTCCATGACGATAATCAATTATTTACGTTTATTACATGTCTATACTGATGGTTGAAAATAGTGATGCAGTAACATAATGCTTGTGCTAACCGTCTAGAATATTGATATCCTAAAGAATGATTAACAAGCTAATGCATTGTTGATAAATACAATCGATGTTATATATACTGAAAGGAAAAATAAACGAACCACGGGAATATCCGCTATATATTGTATATACTGCAACATTTAATTCCATATACTTTTCAAGAAAATCCCAAAATGTTTTGTAAAAAATAAATTGCAGTTAGAAAAAAGACACAACTGTGGTGTTGTAGACGTTTTAATCACAGTACACGTTGTAACAAGAAATTCTTAAGTGTTGAAGTTATTCTTTGAAAAATTGAGCCAGTTCAGTACTGTATTTAACATAAACAGTTTGAAAAATGTTGCATCCTAAGTTTGCGCCAAACGCGTACTCTGTCAATAATGAAACTTGAAGGAATACTATTTGCTGTGGTTCGTGTTGTTTTAGTCTTTTTATCCGAAAGGAAAGTACCATGTACCATTCGATTAACAGCAGTATATTGTACATACAATATATAGCGAAAATTCCCGTGGTGCGTTTCTTTTTCCTTTCAGTATATGTATACAAAAAATGATGGCAGAATATAGGACAGTAGGCGGAGAAGGAGTGTCGGCAGTGCGGTGGACCTGGTTCGGAATTCGTTTACCGACTGTGCGTGGGTGACTATAGTTGGCAGCAGGTTCCAATCCCTAATGGTTCGAGGGTATTTATGCTCGTTGTAGTGCAAGTTGATGTATGCGTTGACTATCACTTGTACGGATGTGTATTTGAATGTAAGAATATCCGAATGATAATTAGGTTGGAATAATATTAGAAAATATGAATTCTTTGGCATATAGAGGATCTTACACGAGTTCCCATTTCATATAAGATTTATGAAACGAGTTATGAATTATTTTAATTTTAACGAGCCTTTTGGCGAGTTAAAATTAAAAAAATTCATAACGAGTTTCATAAATCTTATATGGAATGGGAACGAGTTTAAGATCCTTTTTATCACATAGCATTGCAATCAAATTAGTAAAAATTAATTCAGATGGACATAGAACCGCCACGACGTCAGACACACTTTAGCGCCAAAACGTCATAAAATATGTGACGTCGTAAAGTGGCGTCTCACACATAACACTGCGTATAAAAGAGTTTGTGTTTTACCTATTTACAAAATAGCAGTTTACGCCAACTTTTTAACAAACCAACAACAATGTTTTGTATAACGTGCATTATTTGTATAAGCTGTTACAAATAATAAGTTTATGACTCAGATCTGGGTGAATTTGTAATAAATAAAATAGTTTCAGTTAATAAACTTGCGTAGTGTTACAGGTTTAACTCAACCAATCAAAATCATTCCAGGCTGTATTACACGTGTGTCATATAATATAATATTATAATTGGTGTTCGACACTGCTAACAAGGGACGTTATGTGATAAAATATAATAATAAAATTCGCCCTTTCTCATATTCACTTGTCACTAACATTTATCCACCAGAGCTCAGGCAGAATAATATACCATATCAATATTCCTCTTTCTTCATCTGTCTATTCCATATGCTTATATACATATAAAAAGCTATAATAAGAGAGCTTTCTGACTTTGACAACGTTAACTATCCAACATTTAGATGAGACTGTACCTCGTTCTGCATCATACGGGGTTTATATCTCCCATGTTATTCGTTTTGATAGATCTTGTAAAGATGTTCAGGACTGATCGAAATCAAGTTATTACAAAGAAATATAAAAATATCGGACAGGGAAAGCAGCATTCAAGGACGACAGTCAACCACAAAACACAAAAACAAACACGCCAACAGACAAACGAGAAGGCAAAAGTAATACAAAATGCAAACGACATCACGTAAGTTTATTCAAGAAGGTTTTCTTTATCACAAACTACGGAGACCTTTCCCAGGGTTATGTCTCCGTCACGAAGACCTACTGCAGCAGTGCAACACCAACCTAGAATAGGAATATCTAAACCTTAATTTCATGGAGATGTGATCTATCAACTTCGGAAATCAAAATGGTCTGACGGGTGTCCTTATCACTTTGCAAAATGAATCAGGAAATGTGTCAGTATATAAATATCACATTCATGAGAGGGTGATAGTAAGAATGTTCACCCTGAGGATATGAATATCGCCCGAGGCAAAGCCGAGGGTGATAATCAATATCCGAAGGGTTGATAGACCCTCTACAGTCAGTCACTACGTACGATTCAGTTTTCTCCTGTACGATGCATGGACAACCTCGTGGGACTCTATGATAGCACCTTCTGAAACTCTTAAAGTGGAGATAGGTATATGAACTATCTTTCCTATTTTTTGGGGTTCGTACACTAGATTGGTTTTCTCTTTGGCTGCAACATCTCTGGTATAAATCTGATAATAATACAATATCGATGGCCAATTTTCATGCATATATAGTTCAGGAGTTGAACGTTGTTACAGTTGACATGTCCGACTGGCTGTAGTTTTGAGGAAGGGCACGAACGATAACTCTACGTCACGTGGCGGGACTAATACATATTGTACCATGAGCAAGCTCAGCGATTTGCTTACCGGAAACTTCTCTTTTTTCCGATATTTATTTACTGATATTTGTTGCACATTCTCAAAAACTGTTGTATTCTTACTTGAATTTCGAATAGATGGTTCCACTACTCCAGCCTTTATCCTTTCTGAGTATTTTTTAATCGCCCTTAGGATACGTTGCCTGCTTTTTAACTTAATCTTTTGACGTGTTATGTACATGTGATACACAGGCTTCATAACCTTTGCTCCCAACTAAATGCCATTTTGTTAATTTCGCCCATTGTTTACATGTATAAGTAATTAATTAAATTGATTACAAACAAGCTCGTTCTAATGAGTTTACTCATTCGATGCGCTACTTATTCATATAAATATTATCAGATTTATCTATGTGAATATAACATGGAGGGATAAAATTATGTAAAACAAAGCGTTAAGCATTCTTTTACTTTTCCAACTAAATTCCATTTTGTTAATTTCGCCCATTGCTTTCATATATAAGTAATTAATTAGACTCATTACAAACAAGCTCGTTCTATTGATTTTACTCATTTTGTATGCAATACTTATATAATTATATAAGTAGTAACATGGAGGGATACAATTATTGGCAAAAAACGTTAAGAATTCTTAATTTTTCCGAACTCGTTCAGTATCGCAGACTTTTCTCATGGACAAACCATTATTGACGGATATTATTAACATTGTACGAGTAATCCCATTGTAGCATGCTTTGGTGGAGTTTTTACAAATAAAATTAAGTCCTTATATGATAATACTGAATATAACTTTTGCAATACCAACGAATACGTGCTGATCTAGTCAAATCTCGGATAATAGGCACACATATTAAGACATTTTCTCTTCAACGTGGCTAATGTGATTTGACCATATCAAATTAGCTTCAACCTAAACATAATGAATTATATCACATTATATAGATTGTATTATAGTATTAACTGTGTATTGATGGAATTGTGTGTTTGAGAGTTGTTTCGCACTGTATTAGGACTACTCAATTTGTGCATGATCCTCCGAAAGTGTACACGTACATACCTGCAATCAAAATGACTTTGGTACACCACAGAGCCTGGCTTATTGTCAACCCTTTTGTGTTTGTGATGTCTTATTTGGCCTTATATTTATCTTTTAATGTGTTCTTTGTTTCTGTGTGTGTTTGTGGTTGACTGTCGTCCTTAAATGCTGCTTTCCTGTTCGATTTTTATAGCTATATTAAACTTATCACAGGTGGTGAAAGACTTAACATTAAAGCTATCGACACTGTAAAAAGTATAAGGTAACTTTACACTAAAAATAGTGGCAGCTGTGTTATATTGAGAGTAATGTTTTCCACAAAAACTCGGAGCTAGGTAACTCCTTGATTTAGCTGGAAACATTACACTAGAAATGGTGGCAGCAGCTGCCACCATTTCTAGTGCACTGCTGCCACCATTTCTAGTGCAACATTTCTTTAAAATATATGGAGCTAGTAAACACTCTTTCAAGGTTAACGTTTCTCTAGAACAACCTTTCCTTAAAATATATGTAACTAGTCTTGTGGTTCCCCAAAAACATTTGATACAGAAAAGCTACAACAAAAACACAACAGAAAAAGCAGAACAAAATCAGATGATTTAATATATCTTTTATTATTTGAAAAATGGAAACAACCGAGAAGAAGATTGTATGTGAGAACCACCTAAACTCAATAGATGTCCTTCTTCAGCAGGCTCGACTATTCGATTCATTTGTCAAAATAGCCTGGACATTGATAAAGGTTGATTTGTTTTTCCTTTATATAAGCAGTCACACAGCTTCTAAGTAAAACATGTCAACAATTTCACAAACTTTTCACGACAATTATCAAACCTTGTCCTTTCAGTATGTTAAAAGGTTGCATACACGAATAAAACTAAAACAAAAGGCTGGGTCTACACAACTCTTCTATAGGCGCTTATATTTAATTGGAGAGCCTCCTATTTCTTCGAACACAATGTAAACGTCTTGCAAACGCCTGATAACATCGATCAGTAGTAGATAAAACCCGGTAAAAATACACCGTTTAAGCTAACGTTTCCTTTTAATAAGGTAACAAGAAAAGTTCAAACGTTCCCAGCAACGAATTGAAGATAGTCAACTTCTTTTTGTTGACATCGTAAAACGCTCTGAAACGTTAACTAATTTATTTATTTAGTCAAATCTAGCTCAAGGAGCATTATTATAAATTTATCACATTACCTATTTAGACACGTACGCTTACATACATAAGTTTAAACACAACCAAACGAAGGTTTGATGAACTGTACTACAGGTCGATGTCGTTATATTTTGGAAACGGACCATCAATGACGTGTACTGTTTAAATAAATAATTAAAAAATATACTTAAAGTTTAACATTACCTCTTGGGTGCTATAGAGACAATCATTTTAAGGGATTCGTTTCCATGTTCTTGGAGAAATGGTATCATAATCCAGTTACAAAGTTACGCCTCAGTTTATTCTCTTTAGCTAACCGTTATAGTGGCAAGACATTGCCTAACTTAAAAACATTTACACTTCAGATTGGATAAAGTTTACCCCAAAATAGTGAGGTTTTGAGCGATGTAAACTTATGTATAAAGTTATACATTGTTTAGTGTATTTTGCGAGAAAACTCCGGCATAAGGAAAACATTTCCCTAAAATCGTTTACACGATTACACTTCCTTTTTACTGTGGGGGACACACGGTTGGCAATCGATTATCTATCATTAATTTGTACAGTACATCCGCACCGAATTTAAAGTTGTCATGTACTTCTAATGAAACAGTAAAATCACTACTAGTGCTTCTCATGGTGCTACCCGACCGACGAGCATGTCTGTCTCAACTGGGACCCGAACCCATGGTACCTGGCTTACCGTGCCGTGCTATCACCTCTGGGCTGTCGAGCACAAACAATTGGGAATTATTCACCATTTACCTGCACCCAGTTACATAACAGTTACGGAGAACCTCCACAGCACTCGCAATAACTCGTATCTATTCAGAATACTGTAAGCAGCCGGGTCACCTACAAGTATTATTGCTCATAAAGTACGTCATATTACTTAAAAATAATACAACCTAAGAGTGAGGTTTGGTACACCAGAGGGCCTTTATTCCAACCTCCAGCGGCATTTTGCTTTCCACCAACCGTTCCAATGCGGTAGCCCTATTGCCAACCCGTTTATGTTTGTAATGTCATACATGTATCATGCCTTTTATTCGTCTTTGTAATTATTGTTTGTTTCTGTGCGATGTTTTACTTGATCTATAGTCCTTGAATGCTACATTTCCTGCTCAACTTTTACATCTACCTACAGCGTAGTTGTCTAATATTTATGAGATAACGAGTTGCCAAATACATCAAAGCACATATGGAAAATGCTCCTAAGATAACCCCATGTATCATGACTTTTGGGTAAAAATAATGATATGATTACATTGAATCGTTGTTTTACTTCTCATAGCTGATGTCGAGCACCCCTAAAGAGAGGGTAAGGATACACAGGATACTCAGATAAACACCACCGTCCGGGATACGTACCCAACCGACGGACGAGGCTAAGGGAAATTTATTTCCCAAGGACCCACCGAAGTAAACCAAAGGATGACAGTCCGGCTCGAATCCATGATATCCGGATTCAGAGTTAATAAGTGCCATAAATAGTGTTAATATTAATGATATGATAAAAAAATAATTAAATATAGATACATGTGTTTATGCCCATTTTCATCACACGCACGCACACACGCACGCACACACACACACACACACACACTCATACAATGTTAATGGTATTGATACAGGTGATGCAACTGGTTGACATTTATTTCAACAAAGCAATGAACCACTGCGAGCTGCACCACATGCTTGCTATCCGATCCATCGTAGTACGCTTTTAAAAACTTAAATTCCAGCATCATACGTTTAGATTATATTATATCAGGAACTGATCAAAAGCTGAGAATTCTTATCCACTATGCGACTATGATCTATGTCTGATTACTGTTGTTTCCTTTACATTCGATGAAATGTAATTTAAGGCAAATGTAAAGCGAAATAAAAAGTCACTATAGTTTACCGTTCAGTCGCTAATATTTACTGACAGGCAGAGAATGCTTTGTATAATTATTACAATTCGCATTCTTTCATTATCGTCTTATTGTGTTTATTTAACAGGTTCAACATCATTACGATATGATTGAAGATCATTCAAAGAATAAGGTGTATGTGTTAACTATGTTTTTGTGTTGATGGCAACACATTTATATCATTGAAACAAGTTTACTATATTATTGTTCAGAGAACATCACCTTGTTGTATGATGTTCAGGCTAACGCATAAAGGATATTATATCACACATCACAGCAAATACATTACCTCTTTATATGGTGCTAAAGCAAACACCTGCATCTGACAATACCATTTAACAACTCTACAATATTTCGTTACAAAAACAAATCGATGAACCATATGCCTTTGTTTATTTTTTTACGTAATTCATAATTGTGTTAAATACAAATAGAATGTTGTCTGCACTATGGATTTAGTAATATATAATGGCCCTGCGTCCGTCCGCTCGTCAATTTAAATGTTTTCCGTCAATTTACAATTTTCCGTTCATTCAAATTAGTGTAAGTCTGTAAATATCAGGGTGGCGAAACAACGTGACTTTTTGATCGGATTCACGGCACCAGAATCTCTCTCTCTCTCTCTCATTTATTTAGTTAAACAAATATTTGTTAATCTAAACAAACACCAATGGGTGTCTACCACATAGCATACGTCAATGTCACAATGGGAATATCACAATATTATAAATGTAACCTCGATCGAAACATGTTTTAGTTCTAGCATGAATGTACTTTTAAGAATACATTAGAATGAAGTGTCAACTAAATAGCATTGATATAAATCACTAAAGCATAACAAGTGTCATGGAACAATCCCCATGTGAGTGTAGTAGATGTATGGGAGAACTAATGTGTATGGATATTATTTGCTAATAGATATTCTATCGAGTATTCACGAGCGTGTATTTCAAGAATAGACGAGAGACGATCAATATAACACGCTAAATTGAGTGGTTGACCCCTCCTGCACATACGATATTACTCCTGCACATACGATATTACTCGTTACTTTAGGCGATTGACCCATCCTCCAGATATGATATTACAACCTAAATTGAGTGGTTGACTCCTCCTGCACATACGATAATACTCGTTACTGTAGGCGAATGACCCATCCTCCAGATATGATATTACAACCTAAATAGACGATTGACACCTCCTTCGCGTGTGATATTACTCGCTATATGTGCTTGCATACCGGAAAAGGGTATCCGTTTGTTTACATGTGTGATGGAAAGGCAGTTCTTACACACGGGGAAAGATAATAAATCACGTGCATAAAAGTCGCGCGCATCAGCAATTACTCATTCAGAAAACACGGACTACTTTCGCACTACTTTTGTGTATTCGGTAAATTTTATCAATATTTCTAGTACGATTACGCATGAACTTACACAACGAATTAATGTTGTTGTTTCTTATTACTTGTATTTAATCTTTAAACAATTCACTTTTCAACAAAAAATAATAAGACTGTATATATATTTGTCATTTATTATCTTCTTCATTATTTTAATTGCTTGTTTCAGGGGAGATAATCATACCGTATCATACTATAATTTGTCTACAAGTTATTTCCCATAGTTCGTCTGCTCAAAACATCAACAAAATGACTTGATGGTGGTAAAGAAGCTATATGACGGAACTGCACGTTGCTGGTGGTAAAAAAGCTAGATGACGGTACTGCAAGTTGCTGGTGATAATGGTACTGCAAGTTGCTGGTGGTAAAGAAGCTAGATGACGGTACTGCAAGTTGCTGGTGGTAATGAAGCTAGATGTCGATACTGCAAGTTGTTGGTGATAATGAAGCTAGATATCGGTACTGCAAATTGCTAGTGATAATGGTACTGCAAGTTGCTGGTGGTCAAGAAGCTAGATAACGGTACTGCAAGTTGCTGGTGATAATGGTACTGAACGTTGCTGGTGGTAAAGAAGCTAGACGACGGTACTGCAAGCTGCTGGTGATAATGGTACTGCACGTTGCTGGTGGTAAAGAAGCTAGATGGCGCTACAGCAAGTTGCTGGTGGTAATGAAGCTAGATGTCAGTACTGCAAGTTGTTGGTGATAATGAAGCTAGATGTCGGTACTGCAAATTGATGGTGATAATGGTACCGCAAGTTGTTGCTGGTGGTAAAGAAGCTAAATGACGGTACTGCACGTTGCTGGTGGTAAAGAAGCTAGATGACGGTACTGCAAGTTGCTGGTGGTAATGAAGCTAGATGTCGGTACTGCAAGTTGTTGGTGATAATGAAGCTAGATATCGGTACTGCAAATTGCTGGTGATAATTGTACCGCAAGTTGCTGGTGGTAAAGAAGCTAGATAACGGTACTGAAAGTTGCTGGGGATAATGGTACTGAACGTTGCTGGTGGTAAAGAAGCTAGATGACGGTACTGCAAGCTGCTGGTGATAATGGTACTGCACGTTGCTGGTGGTAAAGAAGCTAGATGACGGTACAGTAAGTTGCTGGTGGTAATGAAGCTAGATGTCAGTACTGCAAGTTGTTGGTGATAATGAAGCTAGATGTCGGTACTGCAAATTGCTGGTGGTAATGGTACCGCAAGTTGTTGCTGGTGGTAAAGAAGCTAGACAACGGTACTGCAAGTTGCTGGTGATAATGGCACTGCACGTTGCTGGTGGTAAAGAAGCTAGATGACGGTACTGCAAGTTGCTGGTGGTAATGAAGCTAGATGTCAGTACTGCAAGTTGTTGGTGATAATGAAGCTAGATGTCGGTACTGCAAATTGCTGGTGATAATGGTACCGCAAGTTGTTGCTGGTGGTAAAGAAGCTAGATAACGGTACTGCAAGTTGCTGGTGGTAATGGTACCGCAAGTTGTTGCTGGTGGTAAAGAAGCTAGAAAACGGTACTGCAAGTTGCTGGTGAAAACGGTACTGCACGTTGCTGGTGATAATGGTACCGCAAGTTGTTGCTGGTGGTAAAGAAGCTAGACAACGGTACTGCAAGTTGCTGGTGAAAATGGTACTGCACGTTGCTGGTGGTAAAGAAGCTACATGACGGTACTGCAAGTTGCTGGTGATAATGGTACTGCAAGTTGCTGGTGGTACTGAAGCTAGATGTCGGTACTGCAAGTTGCTGGTGATAATGGTACCGCAAGTTGTTGCTGGTGGTAAAGAAGCTAGACAACGGTTCTGCAAGTTGCTGGTGAAAATGGTACTGCACGTTGCTGGTGGTAAAGAAGCTACATGACGGTACTGCAAGTTACTGGTGATAACGGTACTGCAGGTTGCTGGTGATAATGGTACTGCAAGTTGCTGGTGGTAATGAAGCTAGATGTCGGTACTGCAAGTTGCTGGTGATAATGGTACCGCAAGTTGTTGCTGGTGGTAAAGAAGCTAGACAACGGTTCTGCAAGTTGCTGGTGAAAATGGTACTGCACGTTGCTGGTGGTAAAGAAGCTACATGACGGTACTGCAAGTTACTGGTGATAACGGTACTGCAGGTTGCTGGTGATAATGGTACTGCAAGTTGCTGGTGGTAATGAAGCTAGATGTCGGTACTGCAAGTTGCTGGTGATAATGGTACCGCAAGTTGTTGCTGGTGGTAAAGAAGCTAGACAACGGTTCTGCAAGTTGCTGGTGAAAATGGTACTGCACGTTGCTGGTGGTAAAGAAGCTACATGACGGTACTGCAAGTTACTGGTGATAACGGTACTGCAGATTGCTGGTGATAATGGTACTGCAAGTTACTGGTGGTAATGAAGCTAGATGACGGTACTGCAAGTTGCTGGTGATAATGGTACCGCATGTTGATGCTTGTGGTAAAGAAGCTAGACAACGGTACTGCAAGTTGCTGGTGAAAATGGTACTGCACGTTGCTGGTGGTAAAGAAGCTACATGACGGTACTGCAAGTTGCTGGTGATAACGGTACTGCAGGTTGCTGGTGATAATGATACTGCAAGTTGCTGGTGGTAATGAAGCTAGATGACGGTACTGCAAGTTGCTGGTGATAATGGTACCGCAAGTTGTTGCTTGTGGTAAAGAAGCTAGACAACGGTACTGAAAGTTGCTGGTGATAACGGTACTGCAGGTTGCTGGTGATAATGGTACCGCAAGTTGCTGGTGGTAAAGAAGCTAGATAACGGTACTGCAAGTTGCTGGTGATAATGGTACTGAACGTTGCTGGTGGTAAAGAAGCTAGATGACGGTACTGCAAGCTGCTGGTGATAATGGTACTGCACGTTGCTGGTGGTAAAGAAGCTAGATGGCGGTACAGCAAGTTGCTGGTGGTAATGAAGCTAGATGTCGGTACTGCAAATTGCTGGTGATAATGGTACCGCAAGTTGTTGCTGGTGGTAAAGAAGCTATATGACGGTACTGCACGTTGCTGGTGGTAAAGAAGCTAGATGTCGGTACTGCAAATTGCTGGTGATAATGGTACCGCAAGTTGTTGCTGGTGGTAAAGAAGCTATATGACGGTACTGCAAGTTGCTGGTGATAATGGCACTGCACGTTGCTGGTGGTAAAGAAGCTAGATGACGGTACTGCAAGTTGCTGGTGGTAATGAAGCTAGATGTCAGTACTGCAAGTTGTTGGTGATAATGAAGCTAGATGTCGGTACTGCAAATTGCTGGTGATAATGGTACCGCAAGTTGTTGCTGGTGGTAAAGAAGCTAGATAACGGTACTGCAAGTTGCTTGTGGTAATGGTACCGCAAGTTGTTGCTGGTGGTAAAGAAGCTAGAAAACGGTACTGCAAGTTGCTGGTGAAAACGGTACTGCACGTTGCTGGTGATAATGGTACCGCAAGTTGTTGCTGGTGGTAAAGAAGCTAGACAACGGTACTGCAAGTTGCTGGTGAAAATGGTACTGCACGTTGCTGGTGGTAAAGAAGCTACATGACGGTACTGCAAGTTGGTGGTGATAATGGTACTGCAAGTTGCTGGTGGTACTGAAGCTAGATGTCGGTACTGCAAGTTGCTGGTGATAATGGTACCGCAAGTTGTTGCTGGTGGTAAAGAAGCTAGACAACGGTTCTGCAAGTTGCTGGTGAAAATGGTACTGCACGTTGCTGGTGGTAAAGAAGCTACATGACGGTACTGCAAGTTACTGGTGATAACGGTACTGCAGGTTGCTGGTGATAATGGTACTGCAAGTTGCTGGTGGTAATGAAGCTAGATGTCGGAACTGCAAGTTGCTGGTGATAATGGTACCGCAAGTTGTTGCTGGTGGTAAAGAAGCTAGACAACGGTTCTGCAAGTTGCTGGTGAAAATGGTACTGCACGTTGCTGGTGGTAAAGAAGCTACATGACGGTACTGCAAGTTACTGGTGATAACGGTACTGCAGGTTGCTGGTGATAATGGTACAGCAAGTTGCTGGTGGTAATGAAGCTAGATGTCGGTACTGCAAATTGCTGGTGATAATGGTATCGCAAGTTGTTGCTGGTGGTAAAGAAGCTATATGACGGTACTGCACGTTGCTGGTGGTAAAGAAGCTAGATGACGGTATTGCAAGTTGCTGGTGATAATGGTACTGCAAGTTGCTGGTGGTAAAGAAGCTAGATGACGGTACTGCAAGTTGCTGGTGGTAATGAAGCTAGATGTCGGTACTGCAAGTTGTTGGTGATAATGAAGCTAGATATCGGTACTGCAAATTGCTGGTGATAATTGTACCGCAAGTTGCTGGTGGTAAAGAAGCTAGATAACGGTACTGCAAGTTGCTGGTGATAATGGTACTGAACGTTGCTGGTGATAAAGAAGCTAGATGACGGTACTGCAAGCTGCTGGTGATAATGGTACTGCACGTTGCTGGTGGTAAAGAAGCTAGATGACGGTACAGCAAGTAGCTGGTGGTAATGAAGCTAGATGTCAGTACTGCAAGTTGTTGCTGATAATGAAGCTAGATGTCGGTACTGCAAATTGCTGGTGATAATGGTACCGCAAGTTGTTGCTGGTGGTAAAGAAGCTAGACAACGGTACTGCAAGTTGCTGGTGATAATGGCACTGCACGTTGCTGGTGGTAAAGAAGCTAGATGACGGTACTGCAAGTTGCTGGTGGTAATGAAGCTAGATGTCAGTACTGCAAGTTGTTGGTGATAATGAAGCTAGATGTCGGTACTGCAAATTGCTGTGATAATGGTACCGCAAGTTGTTGCTGGTGGTAAAGAAGCTAGATAACGGTACTGCAAGTTGCAGGTGGTAATGGTACCGCAAGTTGTTGCTGGTTGTAAAGAAGCTAGACAACGGTACTGCAAGTTGCTGGTGAAAATGGTACTGCACGTTGCTGGTGATAATGGTATCGCAAGTTGTTGCTGGTGGTAAAGAAGCTAGACAACGGTACTGCAAGTTGCTGGTGAAAATCGTACTGCACGTTGCTGGTGGTAAAGAAGCTACATGATGGTACTGGAAGTTGCTGGTGGCAATGGTACTGCAAGTTGCTGGTGGTAATGAAGCTAGATGTCGGTACTGCAAGTTGCTGGTGATAATGGTACCGCAAGTTGTTGCTGGTGGTAAAGAAGCTAGACAACGGTTCTGCAAGTTGCTGGTGAAAATGGTACTGCACGTTGCTGGTGGTAAAGAAGCTACATGACGGTACTGCATGTTGCTGGTGATAACGGTACTGCAGGTTGCTGGTGATAATGGTACTGCAAGTTGCTGGTGGTAATGAAGCCAGATGACGGTACTGCAAGTTGCTGGTGATAATGGTACCGCAAGTTGTTGCTTGTGGTAAAGAAGCTAGACAACGGTACTGCAAGTTGCTGGTGAAAATGGTACTGCACGTTGCTGGTGGTAAAGAAGCTACATGACGGTACTGCAAGTTGCTGGTGATAACGGTACTGCAGGTTGCTGGTGATAATGGTACTGCAAGTTGCTGGTGGTAATGAAGCTAGATGACGGTACTGCAAGTTGCTGGTGATAACGGTACAGCAAGTTGTTGCTTTTGGTAAAGAAGCTAGACAACGGTACTGCAAGTTGCTGGTGATAACGGTACTGCAGGTTGCTGATGATAATGGTACTGCAAGTTGCTGGTGGTAATGAAGCTAGATGACGGTACTGCAAGTTGCTGGTGATAATGGTAAAGCAAGTTGTTGCTTGTGGTAAAGAAGCTAGACAACGGTACTGCAAGTTGCTGGTGATAATGGCACTGCACGTTGCTGGTGGTAAAGAAGCTAAATGACGGTACTGCAAGTTGCTGGTGATAACGGTACTGCAGGTTGCTGGTGGTAAAGAAGCTACATGACGGTACTGCAAGTTGCTGGTGATAACGGTACTGCAAGTTGCTGGTGATAATGATACTGCACGTTGCTTGTGGTAATGAAGCTAGATAACGGTACTGCAAGTTGCTGGTGATAATGGTACTGCAAGTTTCTAATGGTAATGAAGTTATATGGTGGTACTGCAAGTTGCTGGTGGTAATGAAGCTAGATGTCGGTACTGCACGTTGCTGGTGGTAATGAATCTAGATAACGGTACTGCAAGTTGCTGGTGATAATGGTACTGCACGTTGCTGGTGGTAATGAAGCTAGATGTCGGTATTGCAAGTTGCTGGTGATAATGGTACTGCAAGTTGATGGTGGTTATGAAGCTAGATGACGGTACAGCAAGTTGTTGGTGATAATGAAGCTAGATTTCGGTACTGCAAATTGCTGGTGATAATGGTACCGCAAGTTGTTGCTGGTGGTAAAGAAGCTAGCCAACGGTACTGCAAGTTGCTGGTGATAATGGCACTGCACGTTGCTGGTGGTAAAGAAGCTAGATGACGGTACTGCAAGTTGCTGGTGGTAATGAAGCTAGATGTCAGTACTGCAAGTTGTTGGTGATAATGAAGCTAGATGTCGGTACTGCAAATTGCTGGTGATAATGGTACCGCAAGTTGTTGCTGGTGGTAAAGAAGCTAGATAACGGTACTGCAAGTTGCAGGTGGTAATGGTACCGCAAGTTGTTGCTGGTTGTAAAGAAGCTAGACAACGGTACTGCAAGTTGCTGGTGAAAATGGTACTGCACGTTGCTGGTGATAATGGTATCGCAAGTTGTTGCTGGTGGTAAAGAAGCTAGACAACGGTACTGCAAGTTGCTGGTGAAAATCGTACTGCACGTTGCTGGTGGTAAAGAAGCTACATGACGGTACTGCAAGTTGCTGGTGGCAATGGTACTGCAAGTTGCTGGTGGTAATGAAGCTAGATGTCGGTACTGCAAGTTGCTGATGATAATGGTACCGCAAGTTGTTGCTGGTGGTAAAGAAGCTAGACAACGGTTCTGCAAGTTGCTGGTGAAAATGGTACTGCACGTTGCTGGTGGTAAAGAAGCTACATGACGGTACTGCATGTTGCTGGTGATAACGGTACTGCAGGTTGCTGGTGATAATGGTACTGCAAGTTGCTGGTGGTAATGAAGCAAGATGACGGTACTGCAAGTTGCTGGTGATAATGGTACCGCAAGTTGTTGCTTGTGGTAAAGAAGCTAGACAACGGTACTGCAAGTTGCTGGTGAAAATGGTACTGCACGTTGCTGGTGGTAAAGAAGCTACATGACGGTACTGCAAGTTGCTGGTGATAACGGTACTGCAGGTTGCTGGTGATAATGGTACTGCAAGTTGCTGGTGGCAATGAAGCTAGATGACGGTACTGCAAGTTGCTGGTGATAATGGTACCGCAAGTTGTTGCTTTTGGTAAAGAAGCTAGACAACGGTACTGCAAGTTGCTGGTGATAACGGTACTGCAGGTTGCTGGTGATAATGGTACTGCAAGTTGCTGGTGGTAATGAAGCTAGTTGACGGTACTGCACGTTGCTGGTGATAATGGTACCGCAAGTTGTTGCTTGTGGTAAAGAAGCTAGACAACGGTACTGCAAGTTGCTGGTGATAATGGCACTGCACGTTGCTGGTGGTAAAGAAGCTACATGACGGTACTGCATGTTGCTGGTGATAACGGTACTGCAGGTTGCTGGTGGTAAAGAAGCTACATGACGGTACTGCAAGTTGCTGGTGATAACGGTACTGCAAGTTGCTGGTGATAATGATACTGCACGTTGCTTGTGGTAATGAAGCTAGATAACGGTACTGCAAGTTGCTGGTGATAATGGTACTGCAAATTTCTAATGGTAATGAAGTTATATGGCGGTACTGCAAGTTGCTGGTGGTAATGAAGCTAGATGTCGGTACTGCTAGTTGCTGGTGGTAATGAAGCTAGATAACGGTACTGCAAGTTGCTGGTGATAATGGTACTGCACGTTGCTGGTGGTAATGAAGCTAGATGTCGGTACTGCAAGTTGCTGGTGATAATGGTACTGCAAGTTGCTGGTGGTAATGAAGCTAGATATCGGCACTGCAAGTTGCTGGTGGTAATGAAGCTAGATAACGTACTGCGAGTTGCTGGTGGTGATGAAGCTAGATAACGTACTGCAAGTTGCTGGTGATAATGAAGCTAGATGACGGTACTAGAAGTTGCTGATGGTAATGAAGCTAGATAACGTACTGCAAGTTGCTGGTGGTGATGAAGCTAGATAACGTACTGCAAGTTGCTGGTGATAATGAAGCTAGATGACGGTACTAGAAGTTGCTGGTGGTAATGAAGCTAGATGACAGTACTGCAAGTTGTTGGTGATAATGGTATTGCAAGTTGCTGTGGTACTGCAAGTTGCTGGTGATAATGGTACTGCAAGTTGCAAGTTGCTGGTGATAATGGTACTGCAAGTTGCTGATGATAATGGTACTGCAAGTTGCTGGTGATAATGGTACTGCAAGTTGCAAGTTGCTGGTGATAATGGTATTGCAAGTTGCTGTGGTACTGCAAGTTGCTGGTGATAATGGTACTGCAAGTTGCAAGTTGCTGGTGATAATGGTGCTGCATGTTGCAGATGATAATGGTACTGCAAGTTGCTGGTGATAATGGTACTGCAAGTTGCAAGTTGCTGGTGATAATGGTACTGCAAGTTGCAAGTTGCTGGTGATAATGGTACTGCAAGTTGCTGATGATAATGGTACTGCAAGTCGCAAGTTGCTGATGATAATGGGATTTCTATAGGTTACTGTAAATCGCTGTTAGAAATACATTTGCACAAGGAAATTGAGATTATTAGTTTGTTGTCAAAGGATGAGGCCCGTCCCATAAAGTGTGTATAATAATGTAGTAAAAATTATAACTGTTTTGCATTTATGTGCACTTGTATATATGTTCTCTATCAGTTACAGACAAAAAGAACTCACTACATAGAGAGCACAGTTTTTGTTATCTGGATCTACACAAACAATTTACTCAATAACAATTACCGTTAGCAAGATCGTTCAAAGTGAGTACCGTTATCTATGTTTACAAAAAACAGTTTACTCAATACTAAGTACAATTACCAAGAGATCGCTAAAACAATTCAACATTTTAAGTAGTTATCTAGATCTACAAAAACAGTTTACGTAATAATAGATTTGCTACCGAGGTCGTGAAAACAAGTGAATCTATTTTGAGTACCGTTATCTTGTTTTACAAAACAGTTGACTCAATAATAAGTATCGTTACCAACCTCCTTTAAACTACGTTTCTGTAAATACCGTTATCTACGTCTACAAAAACAATTCAATCAAAAATAAGTACAGTTACCAGCCTCCTTAAAACTACCCAAGTTTCTGTAAATACCGTTATATACGTCTACAAAAACAATTCAATAAATAATAAATACAGTTACCAACCTCTTTAAAACGACTCACGTGTCTGTAAATACCGTTATCTACGTCTACAAAAACAATTCAATCAAAAATAAGAACAGTTACCAACCTCCTTAAAACTACTCACGTTTCTGTAAATATCTTTATCTACGTCTACAAAAACAATTCAATCAATAATACCAACCTCCTTAAAACCACTCATGCTTCTGTAAATACCGTTATCTAGGTCTACTAAAACAATTCAATTGATAATAAATACCGTTACCAAGATTGCATAAACAACTGAATCCTATTAATTACCGTTATCTATTTCTACATAAACAATTCAATCAATACTAAGTACCGTTATCAAGATTGCGAATTATTTATCCTTGAGCAAGATAATTAATCCACATTGCTTAGTATTGGTTCTACCCAGGAAGCCATCGAGAGTGATTAATCTAAGTTGCAATAAAATATATAATTTTGATATAATACTGTGTTGTGAAACTTGGCAGAGTAAGAAGGATGATTTTAAGTTGGACGGATATGAGTGTATATGTGCTCCTAGAAATGAAAGTATGTCTGTAAAACGTAAGAGTCGTAGAGGTCATGGTGGTGTATGTTTGTTTGTCAAAGAAAGTATATCAAAGGGAGTCATAATTTTAGAAAAGACTGTAATGGCTTTATATGGGTTAAGTCAGATAAAGTTTATTTCAACTTAGAAAATGATATTTGCATTTGTTTTGCATATATTCCACCAAATGATTCGGTTTATTTTAAATCTCATGAAACAGTTTTTTTTGAACAATTAGAAATTGGCATTAGAAAATATTCTGATATTGGTAAAGTAGCAGTCATAGGTGATCTGAATGCCAGAACTGCTTCTCGGGAGGATTTCATTCAGTCAAGTGATATGTTTGATAAATATATTCCTATTCTTGATAATGATGTAGATGAGAGTCCAGTTGATATAGGTGATAGATGTAGCGAAGATACAGTCTGTAATTCTTCTGGCTTACAGTTGTTAGATATCTGTAAAAGTACTGATCTCATAATTGTTAATGGACGAGTGGGTGATGACACAGGTGTCGGTCGGTTTACGTTTTTGGCTAATACTGGTAAAAGTGTAATTGATTATGCTCTTGTATCTTACACACTATTTCCAATTATTGAAAATTTCATTGTGCATGATAGTTTTTCATGTTCACCTCATGTACCAATTCAGATTAATTTTAAAGTTCATTTTGATAAAGTGGATGAAACTGTGAAGTCTATTTTTATAGACAGATTGCAATGGGACGAGGGAAAAGTTAATGATTTTAAAGACATAATTTTAAATGAAGAAACTAACCTTAATCGTATTGTTTCTGAAATAATTTCATCAAATGTAGACATATCCCAAGGTATTGATTCTTTTGCAGACGTCCTGTACACAAGTGCTTATAGTGTATTTGGCGTAAAAAAACATGTTACTAATAATAGAAATATACCTAGACGAAAGCAAGTAAGCCCGTGGTACACGGAAGAATGCGAAGCCGCGAGGCGTGATTTAAAAAGTGCGAATAAACGATATCGTAGATTTAGGAAACAGGAATGTTTTAATTTGGTAATTGGTAAACGTCGTAATTTTAGGAAAGTTAAGCGTCGTGTTACAATAGTACATAAACTAAATGACGCCAATACAAAGGCAATGACTTTCTTTCCATTATGAATGTTTAACTGTATTGTGTGTATTTTGTAATACTATATTGTTATACACAAGACATAAGAACCCCGACAATACCTTTTCACAGGTTTCGTTTTCGTATTATGTGTCAAGGTATAAATACTGGGGGTATCCCTGCCTGTTATATCTCCACCTGTGTACATGTTGTGCAATATAATAAGGCGCATGTTGAACTATGCTACTTTTCCGTGTGATACTAATTATATAATAACTTACTGTTAAACACATAAGCATTGAAGTAAGATTATTAATTTCCTACCTGTAAATAGTAGCTCCAGTATCACTGAATCACTGTTGAACTGTTTACACATTGTTCGAAGAAATATCTATAGGCAGTACGTCGAAGTCCAGTGCAAACACTGGTTTTCATGTAGCTTAGTTAAATGTATGTCTTATATATGCCGTAAAGAAATGAACCTACGTTGTATATTGTTATATTTTGATTTGCATGCATCTATAGATCTAAATGCATTACTTAATATCAACCATAATTCAATATTTAATATGTTACTATTATTTGTATTATAGTCTATATGGTTAAAGGGAGGGAGACCGGCATGATATATAAATAAATATACACGTGTCTATGCATGCTCAGTTGTCTCCCATCTGACACCGATGAACAATAGCTATCTACCTTCTTATCTGACTGTAGATTATTTTGTGAAAACTATCAGTTCTGCTCTGCACTATCATCATTTTCTCTCGCTGTACTACCACCTTTATTTGTCATAACGATTACCATTTATAGTTGAATTTGCATTATATATTATATCCATTGCTGTTTTACACATGTAAAATCTTGGAATAAAAGAATTTGAATTTGAATTTGTTAAAGTTAAATATAAAAACAATCAAAAATCTGTTTTACATGATACTGCTAAAAATAATCCTAAAAAATTTTGGGATCTTGTTCGTAAATATAAGAAAAAGTGCAAAAGCACTAATACTATTTCTGTTCAGGATTTTTATTGTCATTTTAAGAAATTATTCTCTGAAAATGATACTTTTGTCAATGAAGAGGCAGAAAACGTACTACAACAGGAATATCTCGATAGTCATGTTATAGACCAGTTATATTGTGATTTCGGTGTTGACGAAGTATTAAAAGCTGTTAGTGCGCTAAAGAGAAATAAGAGTTCCGGTATAGTCCTTTTAATTTCTGAAATTTTCATTGAATCTAAACAGTTATTGTCACCAATATTATGTAAACTTTTTAATTTTATATACAATAATGGCATATACCCAGAAGCTTGGACAAAGGGAATGCTGGTACCAGTGCCTAAAAAGGGTGATAAAAATAACATTGATAACTATAGAGGTATTATATTAACTAGCATATTTTCTAAAATATTTTCAGTTATGTTAGACAATCGTTTACGTAAATGGATAGAAGATAATAATATTTTATCGGAATGTCAATTTGGTTTTAGAAAAGGCAAAAGTACAGTTGACTGTATCTTTGTTTTACAGTCTATACATGCTATAATTAATAAAGTTATTCAACATGAAAGGAAAAAACTGTATTGTGCCTTTATTGATTTTAAGAAAGCATTTGATTTAGTCTATAGAAATGGAATTTGGTTTAAACTCCTTAGTAATAATGTATCATCAAAGCTTGTTAGAATGTTGCAATCTATGTATGCTTCAGTTAAAATATGTGTTAAAGCAAACAGCAATATATCAGATTATTTTGATAGCTTCATGGGTGTAAAACAAGGTGAAACTTTATCACCTTTATTATTTATTATATTTATTAATGACATGTCATCTTATATAAACGATAGTGATGCAGATATGATTACGCTCAATGAAATGCAGATATTTCTTTTGTTATTTGCAGATGATACTGTACTTTTTTCATATTCAGTCAATGGGGCTACAAATTTTGTTAAATAAACTACATGAGTATTGTAAAGCATGGAATATAACTGTAAATGCTAGTAAAACTGTAGCTATGATATGTAAATTAGGCGCAAGAATGGATAAGGTTGATTTATTCTATGACAATAGAAAACTAGATAACGTTAAACAATTCACCTAATTAGGTGTTACTATGTCATCAAATGGAAAATTTTATCAATCTCAAAAAGCCTTGGCAGACCAAGCACATAGAGCTACTTATTCTTTGAATTCCTTATTTGATACTGTCCCTTTGAAAATAAGTGAAAAGATGAAATTATTTGATTGTATGATCCTGCCAATTTTAAATTATGGAGCTGAAATATGGGGATTTCATAAAGCTCCTGATATTGAAATAATATATTTAAAATTTCTTAAACAAATACTAAACGTCAGAACGCAAACTCCAAATGCTTCAGTCTATGGAGAATTGGGTAAGGTTCCTCTAGATATTGTAAGTAAGGAAAGAATTCTTAAATTTTGGTTCAAAATTATTAAGTCACAAGGCTCTTTAATCAACGAAGTTTATAAAGACCAAGTAAATAAAAATGTTCGTGGGTCCTGGGCCTCAGAAGTACAGCGTTTGTTAAACGATCTAGGTTTTAACTATTTATGGAATAATGCTAATATAACGAATCTTCAACTATCGAAAAGTATAGAGCGACTAAATGACCAGTATTATCAGCAATGGTATTCGACATTAGCTACATCACCAAAGCTAAAAACCTACAAGAAAATTAAAAATAATATTGGAGTAGAAAAGTACCTGAACTGTGTTGCAAACAAAAGGCATCGTATTTCTTTGACAAGACTAAGGTGTTCTGCCCATAAATTAGCTATAGAAGAAGGTAGATTTAAAAATGTAGAGAGATCTGAACGTAAATGTGTATTCTGTCAAATGAATGTAATCGAAGATGAATATCATTTTGTTTTAGTTTGTCCATGTTTTCGCGATATTAGAATTGAGTGTCTTCCTAAATACTATTGTCACTGGCCAAATTTACAAAAATTTAAATTGTTACTTACTTCTAGCCAGTCTAGTGTATTAAGTAAATTGGCAAAATATGTATATTTAGCGAATTTGAGACTTGAGAGTATAATAGATAATTAACGTGAATTATCGAGATTAACGTAATATTTATTATGATTGTTAACCATTATTCAAATATCTGTCTGAAACACATAGTTTTTGCCTACTGGCCTTAGACTTATTTTCCGAAGAATTGCTATTGTGTGAAACCGCTAGTGCGAGGACTGATAGCACGAGTTGTAAATAAGCTTGACCGAAATGTATCCACTGTACAAACAAATTATATGTATAGAGTTGTTTTGTTTTCTTTCTCTCTTTCTTTTTCTGATGATTTTCCCCTCTGTATTAGTTATGCTATATACTATTCGAAATTGTTTGTTTAAAATACTAGGTGTAAGTGCTCTTTTGTAGCTTTACTCCATGATAGTATTATACATGCTCTTCTCAATGTAATGTAAACGGCTCATTGTAATAGGCGATGAACATTGTATGATGTTTATGCTGAATAAAATAATTGAATTGAATTGAATTGAACTTGTTTCGCAATCGATATAAAATAAATATGTTTCAAAAACTAAAACTAAGATTGCGAAAACAAGTTAAGCGTTTGTGAGTACCGTTTTCTTGTTCTACACAACACTTGACTCAATAACAGTTACCGTTTCCGAGGTCGTGAACACTTTTGATTACAGTTATATTGCTATACAAAAGAGTTCACTCTATAATAAATACCGTTACCAACATCGTTAAAATAACTCACGTTTCTTTGAGTACCGTTATTTGTTTCTACAGAAACTGTTCGCTCAATATTAAGTACCGTTACCGACGTCGTGAAAGCAATTACGGCTATATTGAGTGCTGTTATTTTGTTTCTAGTACATAGTTAACTAAATAATAAGTACCGTTTCCAACCGAACTCAAGTTTCTGTTAGTACCGTTATATATTTCTACAAACACAATTCATTCAATAAAAGTGCCGTAAAATAACTCAATTTCGGCGTCAGAGTATAATAATCGAGCTAATCCCCCCCCCCCCATCTCCCCCCCCCCCCCCACCCCACACACACACACAACCACCACCAACCCCCAATACCCTATGCTCACATTTTCTATTTCTGAAGAATTATACACAATGTTATTCAAATAATGATGGCAACAAATATATCCTTACCTTACAGAGATATCTCTTTCTCCTTAGAAATAATACCTTAGAAGTAAAAGGTGCTTTGTTCATATACTTATAGCAGGTTTTGGCTCTAAGTGAAATCGTCACCTTTTACCTTAGAAATATATCGTATTTGTAACATGGTCACTGAAAATTCTCATTGTAATAGCACAAGTGTAAATCGTTTAATTGAAAATAACTCCTCCCATAATAACAGTTAGAATAACAGTTAAAATAACAAGTTAGTGTATGGCAGGGAGCTGAAATGGACATGCTACATAACAAATAGAGTATGGTTTCATCTCGTTGGTTAATTTAAACACTTCGATAGGTTACGCCCATCTCGATGTTTAAATTAACTAACTCAATGAAGCCGTACTCTATCCATTACATATTGTATATGCTAGAGAGATATATCTTTAATTTAGAAAGATACTTCTTAACAAAAATGAGGGTAACATTATTAACCCGTATTTTCCTGTCAATTACTGAAATCAGATATCTTCGAGAGAAATTTCTGTAAGCTAGAAAGATATATCGCTATCAGTTTTACGAAACCATAGTGTTACATTAGATATCTCTCTAGAGTAGAAAGGTATCCCTTTAGCTTAGCGATATATCTCTATTTTAAAAATATATATCTTATTACAGATATGTATATCTCTAGCTTAAAGAGATATATATCATTGTTAGAAAGATATCTGTCTAATTTAAAGATATATATTTTAATGAAAGACATATCCTTAAGGCAGAGAGATATCTCTGTAAGTAAAAACGATATGTCTTTAAGATATATATCTAAGCTGGAGATATATATTTTTAACTTAATCTTCGTAAAACTCTAGTAAAGATATCTCTTAACCTTACAGTGACACGTGATATATGTCTAGCCTAAAGTACCCGCATTTGTGTCATAAGTGATTGCTGTACGATGTTTTATATACTGAAAAAATATATTTTTACTAATAGATGATAGATAAGCTATGATTATATATATATATATATATATTCTCTCGAAATTTATTAGTCATCACATTTAAAAAAAGATATATGCTGTTGAATAACCTTTTGAAAACAACATTTTTCATATTGAAATCTCAAATAGCATATGAAATGCAAAATGCTAAAGTAATATAGGATTACTGCTTATTCAGTGCTAAAGTAATATAGGATTACAGCTTATTCAGTGCTAAAGTAACATAGGATTACTGCTTATTCAGTGCTAAAGTAATATAGGATTACTGCTTATTCAGTGCTAAAGTAATATAGGATTACTGCTTATTCAGTGCTAAAGTAATATAGGATTACTGCTTATTCAGTGCTAAAGTAATATAGGATTACAGCTTATTCAGTGCTAAAGACATATAGGATTACTGCTTATTCAGTGCTAAAGAAATATAGGATTACTGCTTATTCAGTGCTAAAGTAATATAGGATTACAGCTTATTCAGTGCTAAAGTAATATAGGATTACTGCTTATTCAGTGTTAAAGTAATATAGGATTACTGCTTATTCAGTGCTAAAGAAATATAGGATTACTGCTTATTCAGTGCTAAAGTAATATAGGATTACAGCTTATTCAGTGCTAAAGTAATATAGGATTACTGCTTATTCAGTGCTAAAGAAATATAGGATTACTGTTTATTCAGTGCTAAAGTAATATAGGATTACAGCTTATTCAGTGCTAAAGTAATATAGGATTACTGCTTATTCAGTTCTAAAGTAATATAGGATTACTGCTTATTCAGTGCTTAAGTAATATAGGATTACAGCTTATTCAGTGCTAAAGTAATATAGGATTACTGCTTATTCAGTTCTAAAGTAATATAGGATTACTGCTTATTCAGTGCTAAAGTAATATAGGATTACTGCTTATTCAGTGTTAAAGTAATATAGGATTACTGCTTATTCAGTGCTAAAGAAATATAGGATTACTGTTTATTCAGTGCTAAAGTAATATAGGATTACAGCTTATTCAGTGCTAAAGTAATATAGGATTACTGCTTATTCAGTTCTAAAGTAATATAGGATTACTGCTTATTCAGTGCTTAAGTAATATAGGATTACAGCTTATTCAGTGCTAAAGTAATATAGGATTACTGCTTATTCAGTTCTAAAGTAATATAGGATTACTGCTTATTCAGTGCTAAAGTAATATAGGATTACTGCTTATTCAGTGTTAAAGTAATATAGGATTACTGCTTATTCAGTTCTAAAGTAATATAGGATTACTGCTTATTTAGTGCTAAAGTAATATAGGATTACTGCTTAATCAGTGCTAAAGAAATATAGGATTACAGCTTATTCAGTGCTAAAGTAATATAGGATTACTGCTTATTCAGTTCTAAAGTAATATAGGATTACTGCTTATTCAGTGCTAAAGTAATATAGGATTACTGCTTATTCAGTGCTAAAGTAATATAGGATTACTGCTTATTCAGTTCTAAATTAATATAGGATTACTGCTTATTCAGTGCTAAAGTAATATAGGATTACTGCTTATTCAGTGTTAAAGTAATATAGGATTACTGCTTATTCAGTTCTAAAGTAATATAGGATTACTGCTTATTTAGTGCTAAAGTAATATAGGATTACTGCTTATTCAGTGCTAAAGAAATATAGGATTACAGCTTATTCAGTGCTAAAGTAATATAGGATTACTGCTTATTCAGTGCTAAAGTAATATAGGATTACTGCTTATTCAGTTCTAAAGTAATATAGGATTACTGCTTATTCAGTGCTAAAGTAATATAGGATTACTGCTTATTCAGTGCTAAAGTAATATAGGATTACTGCTTATTCAGTGTTAAAGTAATATAGGATTACTGCTTATTCAGTTCTAAAGTAATATAGGATTACTGCTTATTTAGTGCTAAAGTAATATAGGATTACTGCTTATTCAGTGCTAAAGAAATATAGGATTACAGCTTATTCAGTGCTAAAGTAATATAGGATTACTGCTTATTCAGTTCTAAAGTAATATAGGATTACTGCTTATTCAGTGCTAAAGTAATATAGGATTACTGCTTATTCAGTTCTAAAGTAATAAAGGATTACTGCTTATTCAGTGCTAAAGTAATATAGGATTACTGCTTATTCAGTGCTAAAGTAATATAGGATTACTGCTTATTTAGTGCTAAAGTAATATAGGATTACTGCTTATTCAGTGCTAAAGTAATATAGGATTACTGCTTATTCAGTTCTAAAGTAATATAGGATTACTGCTTATTCAGTGCTAAAGTAATATAGGATTACTGCTTATTCAGTGTTAAAGTAATATAGGATTACTGCTTATTTAGTGCTAAAGCAATATAGGATTACTGCTTATTCAGTGCTAAAGTAATATAGGATTACTGCTTATTCAGTGCTAAAGTAATATAGGATTAAACTCAGTTTCATGGATGTTATTGATGTATAAAGCGGAATGCTGACTCACGCACCAATTAAATGGCCAAAGGAGTCTACACATCATCTATAAAAGACAGGAAAATGATCCGATGGACAAGACAAGGTTTTCTTGCCTAAAAAACACATCTAAATAACCCGGTGGTTCCAATGAGTCTCGAGCCCGTGATATCTGAATTCAGAGTTGTACGTGCTATGCACTAGGCCTTAATCAATAGTAAATCTATTTATTTTATTCATTTTTTTCACAAACATGCAATTATTCGTTGCTTTTTTGGCAGAGTTCGTTTACACGTGCATAACGGCAAGATAGCCATATTCGGGCCAGTTAATGTTTAGATTAAACATGCTCGCAGAAACGCGCAGCATGCAGTTATACTTTACAGTGGAAAGATCTATTCAAATTTGTTGGAATAGTTTAGGACTTATCCGCCATCTCCCTTACATCTCCATTTTCGTAGTAAACCTACATATAATTAGTAGACTCACGTTTTGTCAAATAACGAATTTTAATGATTCTAGTTCGCACGGTTTCGTTGAATGTGTATTATATTCTATCAATTAAATGTTCATTTGGGTGGTTTGCACGCCCAGAATGCTCATTTGGTTTTATGGCATTAAGAAAATGCCCATTTTCAACTCTACAAAGTATTTCTTTTTTTTTGTTGCCAAAACAAGCTTCATAAAGTGCGGATCTATGATTTAGGATGTTGCTACATTAACACGTATCAACAGTGTACGGGTGTAAAATGACGAGATCTGATGCAGAGCGTTATGCATGGATCTGGTCTGGTCTGTTATTCATACTTATGATGTTATGCATCTATAAATGTTAAAATATCTCCGAAACGACGATGGTGACCTGTTTTTCAGTTTATCGACTCTTCCGAACATCTGTAGTAGTTTAGACTCAGCTCAACTTACATGATAATCAGCTTGGTGGTCGGCATACCCAGTATGAGGACAATAAAATGGCAATAAATCACCTAACATGCCAGCTAATGAGCTAAAACGTTGTCCATGCAGAATTAAATGTTAGAAGTATATATCACTGCCTTATCTGTATTTGAAGATAGCATTTTGTTACACCAATGTATTTCTAATTTTTTAAATGTGCCTATCTGCTGTCAGATAATTGATGCCCTGCTGTGCGAAAATGGGTATTTTATTACCATGGGGTCAATTAATTACATGGATGAATTATAGAGATTCTCAATAAACAGAGGAATCTGTATTTTAAAGCTGACATCTATTTAAGATAGATCGTTCTATTTGTGTACCAAATCTTAAAAAAATAGTTGCTTATTGGAAAAAAATATGAAGAAACTGTGGGAAATGTCCTTAAGTAATTGACGGGAATTTACGAGTATTTTCTGACAACTCCATTTCCCGGACAAATTAAATCAATCCGCCCGCCCTACTGACGACTAAATAAACAAAACACCTCCACCAGGACGCTACAGTTGTCATGGAGGTATGGGGTGGGTCCAGATTTTCTTTTTATATTTTATTTGTCCAGGGCGCGACGCGGGGCGGGGGTGTTAAAACATTGAAAACCCTTCTATATTTTGTCCGCGGAGGACGCGGCGTGCAGAGGGCATGATATGTAACTGTAGAAATCCCCTTGTATAGATTTTCCGGGTGAGGATTTGTGGGGTTGGGGCTTCGAAAGAAAGTTGTTGTTTTTCAGTGATACTTTTTATCGAGTTGTCCAGTGGGGTGAAATTACAGTAATGTTTGTCCAAGAGGGTGGGGATGGAAGGAGAGATGTTGTCAAAGTGGAGTGGTATTTGGTATTAAAATTCCTTCTATAGGGGTGGGCGGATATCTTCTGGAGAAGCCCAATAATCTCCGTATGATTGATCCTTATTAGGCACGGTTCGCTAAAGATCGTCAATCTCCGCCAAAAATTTCCGTACAGTTTTCAACACACATCGTAATGAAATAAGCACTGAACATAATGAAACAGACACCGCATATAAAGCCGACTGAACCGAACATAAAGCGCTATGTAACACTGAATATAAAGCATTGCAAGGTACATTTATATAACTGCGTATGTATTTCAAGATCTACCATAACATAATTTGTGCTAGTTACTCTCCCTGACAGAAAAACTCCATTTGTTTTCATTCGTTTTCAGGTAAATTATTTGATATAGATGTATAGTACCATATACTGCACCATCCTCTTTCGAGCAGCATGTACATGTTTGTTTGGTAGAACCAGTACTAAGCATAGTGGATTAATTATCTTGCTCGCGGATGATAGGAATCTTTCATGGGTATATGGTGAAGATCGGAAAATCTTTTTCTTGTATATTATTTTCATTCATTGCATTGACGATGCTACTTCTAACGGTTTCAATGTTTATTTACACAATGATGTCATACACAGGCCTGCCAAAACTTTTTAACAGAAAATTCTGAGATTTTTAAAATTCAAGATTTAAAGCGCGCGAAGAACCTTTTTAAAACAAAAATTTGGAGCGCGCGAATTGATTTTCGCACTAGACTACCTTTTTTAAAGCGCGAAGTTAAATTATTTATGCAATTAATACACATTGATGCATTGTTTGATAGTTATAGAAAATATTAAATTAGAAAAGTAATTCGATTAGAACGATTTTAATTTCCACCACAAGTTGTTTTTTTTTATTGTTTTTTGTAATGAAAGCGCACTTACTTTTCTAAACAGATGCGTTCTTAATGCAACCTAACTTTTACACAAATTATAATCATCGTACACAGCAGCAGTTGTTACAGTGTAGTAGTAGTCCAGTGTTTATTTATCCTCGCCGTGTTGAAATTATTCATTTTGGCGAGCCTTTCAAAAGAAGATTAAGTCGTCGTTGGTCGAATGTCGTTTAATCAATCGGTTCCAATGAAGATTACAAGATGCAGACGAAGAGTTGAGTTGGTGGCTATTGGGTGAAGAAATCCATCGTTGACTATCCAAAGAAGTTTACATCACAGTAGATTAGAGTTGATTCCAAGTTAATTGTTGTTTCAGCCAATGGGATGACAGCAGATGTTGTAAGGAGGTCAATCCGATGTTGTAAGGAGGTCAATCCCATTTCCGGCTCGAAAGTTGATTAATGTCTCTCCGCCGATCAGAAGGCCCCACGCGTCTGAAGAAGTGTCCCATGTAGGTCAATCCAATTGTTCTGCGTAGTTGTTGCACGTGGAATCTCAACAAAGTGAGCCGTCTGTATGTTTCCGGAACCATTGTCTAGCCTTACTAAGAATACCATACAATGGCCTCGAAGCTCACGTTCAATCTGTGTAGGCTCCACGTATGTCCATGATGATTATGTCCCAGTAGACTGCAAAAAACGGCCCTGAGAAGGGCCACGGTATCACCCTAGTGTGGGGTGTATACCATAACGAAACGTTTCTTCTACGCTTTCAACGTTCGGCTCGATGAAAACAAACCAACACCGGGCCCGACGTTGATGGTGGTCGATGATGGTCACGTTCCGGATCCCCTGCAGGACGCGTCAACATCGCTTGAAGAGCTGTCGGTATGTTGGTATAGTCGGCAACGAAAAACTCTCCATTGAAGACGGACACGTCCTGCTGGTTCGGTGGTCTGAACGGGAATGAGTGTTACCATACGCAAGGAATTTCTAGTTCCCCACACTTGCGATTTCAGTTAGCTTGACCAATCAAAGAAGTATTGCTGTTATTGCACATGTCGTTACATGTCACTGAAGAGACTAATTATGCCCTTAGGTGTTAATTGTATGTTCAGTCAGTGCATTACACGGATGTATGGCAAGCCGTTTTCACATTTAATCACTATTTAGCCATATCGCTAATTCAGTTTTTGATATCGCTAATTCCATTAGCGATATCGCTAATTCAATAACTGATATCAAAAATTCATTTTTCGATATATCGGTAATTCAATTTATATCGCTAAATACCATATATTTCGATATCGAGTATTGAATTCTTGATGTCGCTAATTCAATTTTTGATATCGCTAATTCATTTTTTGATATCGCTAATTCTATTAGCGATATCAAAAAATGAATTAGCGATATCAAAAATTGAAAAGCAATTATTGATATCAAAAATTGATATCAAGAATTCATTTATTGATATCGCTAATTCAAATTGTGATATCACTAATAGAATTATTGTCAGAGTGAATATGGACTTCTCCCTTCAGGGCTGCTCCTGTGCTACTCAGTTGTTGCAGTGTATAAATGATTGGTTGGAAGCAATCGATAATGGGGAAGAAGTATATGTCATCTATCTTGACTTCAAAGCGGCTTTTGACAAAGTCCCCCATAAAAGTTTCAGGCAAACTTTATGACTGGATAGAAGATTTTTTAACTAATCGAAAACAAAGGGTAGTAGTAAATGGGCAGGAATCAGGCCTCATGGATGTCACAAGCGGGGTTCCTCAGGGCAGTGTTCTAGGGCCCGTACTGTTTCTGATATATATCAATGACCTCCCTGAAGCCATTTCCTGCACCACTAAATTGTTTGCAGACGATACAAAACTATACACATGCATTAGTGACCCAAGTTATACACAGAATTTACAGGATAACATATTCAATGCATGTAACAGGGCTAAAAAATGGCAAATGGTATTCAATGCCAACAAATGTAAACACCTTCACATCGGAAACAATGATGATGAAAACAATGTGTATTTTATCAAGGATCAAGAAAATAAAATTAAAAAATTCCTAAGGTATCGCAGGAAAAAGACCTAGGGGTAACTTTTGACTCGAAGTTAAAGTTTTCTAACCATAAGTCCAATAGGAACTTAGGACTAATATTCAAAACTTTTACCTGTATGGACATAGAAATGTTCCTCTGCTTATATAAATCCCTTGTTAGACCTCACCTGGAATATGCCACAGTTGTCTGGTCTCCATATCTCAAAAAATACAGTATCACTATAGAAAATGTCCAAAAAAGAGCTACCAGAATGGTGGGTAACCTCAGCAATTTTTCATACCATACAAGACTTACTATGTTAGGACTACCAACCCTTGAGTATAGAAGAGAGCGAGCCGACGTGATTCAGGTTTACACAATTTTAAATAACATCGATGTAGTAAACAAAAACAAACTGTTCACTATATCCCCTAATACTGGCACCAGGGGAAACTCAAATAAATTATTTAAGAAAAGAGCAAGAGTTGACATTTGGAGGAAGTCCTTTGCTTGCAGAGTGGTAGATTCTTGGAAAACTACCTAGCACAGTAATTAAGGCACCCACCATAAATTCATTCAAAAGTAGGCTAAACAAACATTGGGCAAAACATCCTTCCAAATTCAGGCCAAACAACTAACAAAAAAAAAAAAATACAACCTAAAAGGACAAAAGTGAACCGGAAGTCAAAAGTTTCGACGACAAAACCAGAAAACAACAATAATCAAAACGGGCCTAAGAAACCGACGGTTTAGCATTGGCTTCGATAACAGTATCAACAGTATTAACAGTTTAATTGAACAAAGTTGACTAGAAATATAGATACCCAAATGTTATGTATTACATAGTTTATATGTTTTTTATATGTTCATAACTTTCACATCTGATCAACTTCCGGTAGATGAAAATAAATGGTTTCGATCAGAATTTATCCTCAATCTGTAATTGTATATGAAAATGAAAATATTAGATGATTTAAATTAAATGTATCCATATTGGTGTTTGAAATCGGCTCAATGAGGGTACCGTTCTTTTCGAATGTAATTCTGACACTTTTACGTAAAATTGATTACATTTTATATCGTAACAATTTAGTAGATAAGGGTCACAGAAAGCATTCGAGTTTCCTTTTTCTTTAAATGTTGTTTACAGTTTGTTTTTTCCCGTCAAAACATTTAAGTACCGTGATACCATAGAACACCATGCTACATTTTAGCTGGAATTATTATTTTGATGTTACATTGATTTTCAATGCAGATATATATGTATATTGGCTTTAACTTTTAGTGCGTGTTTTTCATTATTGCGAGCGTAAAATTACGATGACCGAAGAGTGGTGTCCCCTTTGTGTAAATAAAGCCAAGGGCGTTTGTTATTCCAACCAGGGAGAATGTTCCCAACAAACTAACAATTCCAAAAAACAACAACAACAAAGTATTGATTGTCAGCAACAACCGAGACGTCACTAGACTATCTATATAAAGGCAATTACCTGCAATACTCGGCGCAGCGTACGTTGGTACAATATTCATGTCACCTACTGGCTACGTTGTTTCGTCGCACACTTGGCGGAGTTGGCCTAACGGGATCCTTATATTGTTATAAGTTGATTCGTCAATTGTAGACTTTATCCTGTCTAAATTCTGTATCGAAGATTCAATAAGTCGAATAGCTTTGTCCCTCCTGTCTCTATCGCTACTTTCAACTGTTAACAACCTCTCAATTTCTACCAAGTTGCGGTCTATCCTTGATAAAACTGAGGACATTTTGGAATGTTGAATTCTGGGAATGAAAATCTAAAATAGGAGCGTTCATTGTAATTCCTGAAGTGGAATTAGCGATATCAAGAAATGATTTTTTGATATCGAAAATTGAATTACCGATATCGGAAATTCGTTCAATTTTGGATATCGCTTAGTCAATTATTTATATCGCTAATACAGTTTTTGATATCAGTATTAGAATTAGTGATATCGCTAATTCAATTACCGATATCAAAATTAAATATGCGATATCCAGAAATGAAAATTAATTGTTGATATCTGAAATTGAATTCGCGATATCGCTTATTGAATTAGCGATATCAAAAATTGAATTAGCGATATCTGCAATTGAATTAGCGATATCGATAATTCAATTTTTGATATCACTAATTAGTTTTTGATATCGCTAATTCATTTTTGATATCAGTAATTGCATTAGCGATATCACTTATTTATTAGCGATATCAAAAATTGAATTAGTATTATCGCTAATTAAATTAGCGATATCGCTTAATAGTGATTAAATGTGAACACGGCTTGCCATATGGATGACCCCCGTTTATTTGGCACTTGTAAATACTTCTCTGACTAGGGAGCGTAACAGGACCAATTCGGGAAATAGCTGATAAACTGTGAAAATATAGCTGTTCATTACATAACTGTCATAAATTTACATTAACTATGAATGACGTAATGTTAGTATCACACAAAAAAGTTATATCGCCACTAGTGACGATATAACCTTTTTATATCATCAGCATAAATTTGATACTGAATTAATGTCACTCGAGGATAAAAGTGGTAATTTGGATAAAAAAAACAAAAAAAGAGTTCGAAGTACGAGTTTGTTTAACCAAATTACCACTTTATTTCCTCATGACATAAATTCAGTATCAAATTTATGCTGTTAATTATTCTCTATTTAATCATGAACATTTTGTTTTGATGAAAAATCCCGAGATTTTACACTTAAATCCGGACATCCGGAGAGCGACTGAAAAATCCGGAAATTTGGAAGGCCTTCATACAACTGTCATTGTTGATATCAGCGATCGATTTTTTATCTTCCCTCATGTGTACGATCATTCTTTCCAGCATCCATGTAAAACGCGGATAACCCTTTCTTGCATACCGGACATTTTACCTGGGCTAGATATTTCCATCTCATCCTAGGGTCGAGATAAAAGTCACGCGCTCACCAACATCAGGTATGCAGGAAAACATGCAAAACGTTAGTAGTTGGCGGCGTCAACGCACAACATGTCTCTGGTATGTAAGAAAAAGAATCTATCATGGGTATTCGGTTCAGATAGGGAATTCCAACGCAGAGCCTCGGTTCCGATAAAAACATTTATACCTCGGGTTGGAATTCCTATCTTCACCGGATACCCCTAAACGAACCTTATAATCCGGTATGCAAACAATTAACATAAGCGAGCATGGACCAACAAGATCTTGTGATCGCATTTTCACAAATGTTGGTGCAAATAGTGGGGGGTGGAATTACGGCTTTGTGAGCTTGTATGTAAGTCGTTTGATTGGGGAAAAATGCAATCAACTAGCCAAGTACTGTAGAGACCTGTATTGATTTGTACACATACATTTTGCTTCTATGTGACAAAATTTAAAAGTTACAAATTTGAAAACTTAACATCAAATAAATAATTGTCAATTGTCTTTGAATACTCATTGTACCCTAATATTATTGCTCTATTTTATTAATGAAAACAATGCTATTTAGAAATGGGTTAAACATATATATCCAAAAGGAATTAACATTGTTGAACATGTAAAAAATAGTAGATGGGGTAATGCTATAAAAGACTTAAAATCAATGACATTTCATAAATTTCTTTAACTTAAAATAATTAAAATAATTAAACTCAGGGGAAAGTTTATATAGTAATTAAATGTGCTATGTCATTTATTGTTTGTTTTATTTATCATACTTTATATAAACTCGCATATTGTCAAACGACTATATTAAACAATTGATATAAAATAGAGTATTAAAGTTATTTAAAAACAACAACACTAAATTAAGTGGTTTTTAATTTAGAATATTAGTTGTTTGTTGACTTGTGACGAACATTTTTATACACTCGGCAAATGTAACTTGTAAAATGAGGAAGTGTCGATTCTTACGGATGGCGGGAGGTGGTTCTACCCAGGAAAAGAGGATGGTCTGCCTCCACCACAAAAACCGACCATCATATACAACCATATATCTGTTGAAAATGACGTAAAACGCCATACAAAACAAACAAACAAACAAACAATACAGCTGAAATTAATTCCGTAACATTTCTTTTGCCTCCTGTTGTTTCTACATCTCTTATATATATATATATATATATATGTTTCTTTACAATGTTTCTGAGTTTATTATGGTATGTATGTACAGTCATATCAAAACAATGGTGTACTTCGAATTTTGGATGATGTGATAACATGGCTTATTTTATTCCGAAATGATGTCTCGTCTGCACTCGTTGGATAAATGGACTATTTTATGGACCAGTTTATTTCACATGAAAAACAAAACAACTTTGAGTAAAACTGCACCAAACTTTTCGAATATAAAGCGCACAATTTCTGCCATATAAGTATTCTTTCTAATATTATATTCACATCAAAAGTGTTGAATTACTGTCATGTACTATAGGGTTGACATTGCTCGTGCCTAAAATGCGTACATCGTTGAAAAATTTACTTGACCATATCTCTTCGATTTTGGATTGTTTGGATCAAAGATGGCTGACCGATAGTCCTTAAGGGATATGCATTCACTCATATCTGGTTTGCAGCAAGACCTTTCCGAATTCTCGAAAATCATTTCTTGGATTATGGGCGAATAACAACAGATGACGTACAAGAAAATTTAAAAGCATAGAATTATTATAATATTTTTTACAACGTTTTGTAACAAGGACATTTTCAGAGATACCAGTATCCAAAAGGTGTGGTAGGGGGAGGTAATTCAGGGATATAAATAACAGGATATTTTTCATTTTTGTTGTGGAATTTAAGAGAGCGAACCCAGTAATACTATAAATACACTACCTTATCTCAGTGTAATATCCAGTTCAAAGGATGTATGCCTAGTGACAGAACTTTTTGAAACACCCTCGTAATATAACACAATATACATTCCTACCTATTCAGGTCTAAAATGCTGGGTCGGTAAAGCGCAAACATACAATGAATTTGGTATTGGAACGATTACAACATGTTCTACAAATAACTTAGCGTCTCAGTGGCCTAGGAGTTTTCGACGTTGCGTTGTAAACCTTCTCGCCTCTCATCGCTGCGGGTTGGAATTCCACTGGGAGCTCGACTTGTAAGTATCGCCTTCCATCTGATATTGATTTTAATGCCTGTCGCAATGAAACTGCGGGTTCTTTAACGGATTTCTGTACAAAGCGGTATAAGCGAGAAAAAGCAGATACACATGCACTTACTGCTTGGATGAAAACTATTTCCGAAATGGTTGAATTACGTATTTTATTTTACGAATCAAATCCATCCCTGCTTCCACGGCCTTCTACTTACAATTTACGACACCTTAAGAAGGGTATTCAGAAAGTACATACTAAATTTGCTCTAGTTCCAGCAGACTTAGCTTCCAAAAAAATAATTATTGTCTGGCGACTGCATTATATCAATACTTTGAATGCTGAGCTGGCGAGCACTTCTGCTTATCTAACTACACCTCTGCTGGAGACGGACATTGTTTCCCAGCATGTGAATTTATGGTGACTATAAAGGTTTCTGTAATTAGTAAGCAGACGAAACTCCCTACAATGTACTGGATACCCAGAATTCACAAAATTCCTTACAAAGCACGTTTTATCGCTAATTCTAGATCATCTACTTCTACTAGAGAAGTTCTTGACAAACTACGGTGTAAGCATGTTCATGCCTCTTCTATAAGCACCTACGACTTTTCTACACTGTATACTACACTACCACATAATCTTATCAAAGAAAAATTGCTTCATCTTATTCAGAAGACATTTGCTAGAGAAGGTACAACTTTTCTAGCTTGTAATAATGTCAGGGCTTTTCTTTACTAACGCCCCCATTGATAAGTATAATTTGTGGACTTGTACTGATGTTTGTAGAGCCTCATCTTTTCTTCTGGATAGCATTTTTATAAGATACGGTAAAACTATTTACCGTCAGGTTGTTGGTATTCCTATTTGTACTAACTGCGCCACTTGTTGCAGATTTGTTTTTTTTTTAACTGCTATTAAAGAGATTTTATGTTGAGTTTGTCACCTGCTAGCCAGGGTGAAATTATTGATGCCTTTAATAATACTTCTCGGTATCTTGATGACATACTCAATATTGATAAGCCGTTCTTTGCTCATATGGTTACTAACATTTATCCACCAGAGCTCACGTTGAATAAAGCCAATAGTTCGGATACATTAGTAGCATTTCTCGATCTTCATCTCTCGATTTCGAATGATTGTATTTATACTAAAATTTATGATAAGAAAGATGATTTCAATTTTAACATCGTTAACTATCCACACCTGGATGGAGATGTACCTCGTGCTACTTCATACGGGGTGTATATCTCCCAGCTCATTAGATTTTCTAGAGCGTGTAATGATGTTATTGACTTCATGATCGAAATCAACTTATTACAAGTAAACTTCTTCAGCAGTGTTTTCGTTATCACAAAATACGTAGATCTTTCTCTAAATTCTACCGCCGCAACGAGGGCCTGCTGGAAAAGTACAACACCAACCTTAAAACACTTCTGCGACTAGGCATATCACAATCCTCATTTTATGGAGATGTGGTCTATAAACTTCGAAAGTTAAAGGGGTCTGACGGATTTCCTGACCGCTTTACAAATTTAATCCGGAAGTTCGTCAGAAAAGGATATAACCCTTTGGTTTTACAGGGCAATGCATGTTTAGTGAATGACCCCTCTACAGTCAGTCATTACGCTATACTTGTCACTTGTGCGACGACTGGACTACCTCTTGGGACTCTATGATTGTACCTACTGAAACCCCAACTAAGGGAGGTGGGTGCATGAGCTTTCGTCCCTCGTTTTTTCTGGTCGTACCCTAGATTGGTTTTCTCTTTAGCTGCAACTACTATGGTTGTTCAGTACGATTCTGGATACATCCTGAGATATTTATTATTTTGTATGTGTTTCTTTAGTTACTTTCTCTGGATCTCTTTATTGTCAGAGAATTCCTTTTGATGGGATGTAGTTTTGTTTACACTGCGCATATAAAATGGATGCAAGCTAACTAGTAGACCTTATTGCCTACTGACCGTTCCAAGTCGGTAACACTGTCTTCACCACCCTTTCTGTTGTGTTTTGTCTCTTTGATTGTATTATCAAGTCCTTGTTTGCAGTACAGTGCGGACCTACGATGCCATTGCGTCCGGACGCTGTGGTTTCTATAGGACCGTATATCTCATTTTTGTAAGTGAGGAATTGTCAATCATTACGGATGGCGGGAGGTCTACAGTACTGGTTCTACCCAGGAGAAGTGGGTGGTCTGCCTCCTCCACCCCAAAAATGTCGACCGTCATATATAACCTTGCATGTGAAGAAAATGACGTAAAACCCCATACAAACAAACAAACCAAACATACAAACGAATTGCGTTCCCATCGGAATCTCTTGCTAAAAGGTTCACTTACATGTACGCAGCAATAATAATGAGCTAATTTAGGTGTACATCGAATCGAGCCAAGCGAGCCGTAGCGAGTTTCTGAGGATATACGAGTCAGGAGCAAGCAAAATGAATATCAATATGTGGAAGTTCTGTAAAAAAAAATACTCAAAAGAAGTAGTCTATTGTCGTAAAAATGGTACTTCTCTGCAGTTTTGAAAGTGGGGCCAGGGGCCCTTTGAATTTGGTAAAATATGCATGTGAATAAATACTGATGAAGGTGATCCTTTGGGAGCAACAAACACAATTAAGAGAATAAAGCAGAGACTCGGTTTTATTGAGTCTGTTCATGAGAAGTAATGAAAGAAGCAACACCTCTCACGCCCCCTAGCACCGGCTTAAGCTGTATTCTACTTTAAAGCCACCCATATTGGGCTCATTGGTCCCAAAGGACCAGTACAAATAACACTACTGATTCGTAGCACGGGGAGAATTTTTACTATTTTTGCCATCTTTGTTTACATAGAGTTATATAGTAAAAGAAATATAAAAAGATCGGACAGGGAAAGTAGCATTCAAGGAGGACAGTCAACCACAAAACACAGAAACAAACACACAAACAGACAAACAAGAAGGCAAAAGCAATAATAAATGCAAACGACATCACAAACACAAAAGGGTTGACAATAGGGCTACCGCCTTGGAACGGTCAGTGGCAAAGTAGGCCACTGGGGGTTTAAACCGGTTCTAGCGTGAACCAAACCTCACACTTACTCTACTGTCATCCCATTAAAACAGGACAGTGTAAATAAAGAAATCCCCGCCATGATCTAATCTCTAACCAACAAGGCAGCATCAATAGGCAATATAAGTAAAACACAAACATGCTCGTGTAAATATAATACAAAAAAACAATAGCCTAGAAAGTCACAATGAAGGTACTCAATGACTTGGCAGAAGCCAGAGCAGTAAAAGAATAAACCATTAAGGGCACGACAAAAAAGATCATAGACAAACATCAAACGCCACCGTCCCAATGGGCTTTAGGTAGACGTCATCATAGGGTCCACAGTCATCGTACAATTAAAGAGGAAAGCATAGTGGCGAACTGTAAAAGGGTTCACCACCAAGCATGCAGTACGTTGCAAAATGATAGGGTCATAACCTCTTTTGATAAACTTTTTAACAAGTTTAACAAAGATAGTATGAAAGTGATGATGACCGAGAATCTTACGAAGTTTATAAATCACATCACCATAGAAGTCAGGTTGTGATAGTCCTTGTCGCAGAAGAGGCCTTAAATTATTTTTATATTTGGAAAGAAGATCAGGGTTACGATAAAAAAAAATTGCAAAGGTTTTACGAAGTTTATGGTAACGGTAATCCTGATTGAGTAACTTTTTAGTTATACACAGATTACGAATATTAAAGTCCTCATCTCGAGTACAAGCTTTAGAAAAACGAATAAGTTGAGACACATACACCACATATTAAGAAGTTGCTCGGAGAACATCCCCATCCAAGTGGGGATAATTAACAATGTCAAAATTAAAATCATCTCTCTTGTCATAGATTTTGCTAATTATTTTACCATTTTCAATCGAGAGATCTAAATCAATAAAAGAAGCGTTATAATCAGATATATTAGCTTTATTAAGCTGAAGTTCTTTAGGATAAATATAATTAACCATAGTTGGAAAGAAAGGGTTGTCAATGTTCAATATGTCATCCAGATACCGAGAGGTGTCATTAAAGGCTTCAATAACATCTGCCTGGGTATCTGGTGAAAGACTCAACATGAAATCCCTTTCATAGCAAAATAAAAACGAATCTGCGACAAGTGGTGCACAGTTCGTACCCATAGGGATATCAACAATTTGGCTATAAACGGTGGTTCCATACCTGACAAAAATATTATCTAATAGGAAGATGAGTGCTTCACAAACTTCATAGCAAGTCCACATAGTATAATTGTCTAAACTGCCGTTAGTAAAAAACGCTTTTATATTATTACATGCCAAAAATTTAGTATTTTCTCTAGCGATTGTTTTTTGAATAAGAGAAATTAGCTTGTCTTTAATAAGGTGATGTGGTAAGGTTGTATATAGTGTAGAGAAGTTATAAGTGCTTATTGATGAAACTTGACCTTTATTGAAAATTTTATCAAGCACGCCTCCTGAATATTTTATAGACCAAAATAAATTAATCCCAGACTTTTCATAAGTTTTATCACAATATAGTTTAACGTGATCTTTAACGGCAGTAAGACAAGAAGTTAAAAGTTTGAAGATGTTTGTTGTGGTGCAGGCACTATAATTCGAAATAAAGCGAGCCTTTTATGGATTTTTATGTAATTTAGGAATCCAGTACATAGTAGGCAGTTTATTTTGCTTATCGTTTACACCAGCCTTGAAAGTAGTGCACCGAGTGATATGTGCGGAAACAACATCATCCTCAGTAGAATTAACTGGAGTATACGAATTGGTGCTGCCGTGTTCCAGAGATGAAACATTGACGTAATGTAATCGTCAAACAACAATTACATTATTAGCTGCTTTATCTGCAGGAACTAAAGCAAATTCATTATGAAATTCCTGAATTCCCGATTTTAAATTACGAAAGGAAAACCTAGGTCTCGGAGGAAGTAAAGAGGGGTTAGAATTATAAAAGTTAATACGTGTATCTATAATTTTCAGAATTGACTTTTTCCAAGTAGAAAGTGAGTTTAGGTCCGCTTGTTCTCTACGACACCATATGATACTAAAATCGTCAATGGAGTGGGCGATCTGGGCACGACAGGCATTAAAATCAATAGTTGAAGGTTATCTATATTTAGGACCTTTCGAAAACAAATGCCGAATACGTTTATTAGTAATATCAAAATTATCAGTGATGACTTGACCTGCTGGAGCATAGCAAAATTTTGATGTGTTGCATTTACATTCCTTAGGAGTATTATGTACTATATCAAGGTCAGAAACTATTTTGTTGTAGTTGAAAATAATATTTCTAGTAGGCTTTTTATACTTATAACAAATTACAGGACTTCCAACAAAAAATTTGAAATATTTTGGGATAGAATCAAGTACATGAGTATCTCGAAAAATACTAGGCATGTCAATGAAATCAATACCTATATTAATATATAGAAGTTTTAGAAAATGCCTGACGTTATCAGACTCCTTGTCAATATGGGGTCTGAGAACATGTTGTGTGTGGCTTTGAACTATGGAAGCAGTATTATGCAAGGGATACGAATGAACATTTTGTCGGCCTTTGATGTTATCATTAGGCCTAAGACCATGAGACTTAGATTTACGCTTTCGAATAGAAAATATAGAAAAAATGTCAATATTAGGATCTTTAGAAATATTTCCTTCTTGATAAATATTGTCATTAAGGCCGAGTGGATAAGGTGTCTGTAAGTTTTTCATCCACTTAAGTTCTGCAATATGTCTAGCATTTATTTTAAAGCTTTTAGTAGCATCATTATCAAAAAATATATATTCAATCGGTTGAACAGTTACGTTATTAAAATTATGACCTGACTGACGAAAGTAATTTTTTAACTTTTTAGGATTACTTGCATTATATTTGTGTTCACGAAATCGAACTTTTAAGGATCGACCTGTTTGTCCAACATATTGTATACCGCAACTTTTATGACGTGAGATGTACGTCAATCAACATTTGAAGCTAGACATACATTAAACAATCTACCATTAACAGCTGATTTAAAGGGTCCTCCAAATTAAAATAACTTTCTTTGTATAACAAAGATAATGATTAGCAGTTTCTAAAAATACTTCGGTCAACATCGTAAACATATTCGTTCATCGGTAAATCACGAATCCATACGGCACATTTGCCCCTAATACACACCTGTCACGGAAACGTAACTGAGGTTTCACGGAAACAGCCGAATGGAAAAACCCCGTTGACGTCACGCATTACCTATGGTTCGTTAGAAACCAAAATGGCGGACACAAACGAAGTAAACAATGCGAGCGAAGTGGAAAATCAACATTTTGTGTAACCCATCCACTTTGATTCTGAGCGTATAAAGTATAAATGAAAACAATAAACGAATAATACAAATTAACTCATGGTATTGAATTTTTCAATGCCTTCATCCTGTGACTGTGTCTCCGTCTGTGGGTCTGCAAATCGGAGAATCGGGGAATTGCGTCAGGTTTCAGCATTGGTTTTAATTTTTGATACCTACCGTATTTACTCAATGAGTCCGGACACTCATTAATTCCGGACACCTAATTAATTGAAGAAAATAATAAAACTAGTGCTCGGACATATTAAGAAATCTTATTTCAATAGTTTTGATGCTTTTTTAAATTCGGACATCGGGAAAAGATGAACTATTCGCCGAAAATGACAGGTTAAAATTACGATCAAAGACTTCTAATTGCTGATTGCATCTCGATAATTACCAACAGAGGCAGCAGAATATACTGCAATGAATTTAATTGTAACTTGTTTGATGCAATTAAATAAAAAAAATTGATCGTGATTTTTTACTGTTATTAACGAGCCATTTTGAAACAATTACATTATTACTGACCCATGCTATAATTCTGTGTAATCGGTCAGGCGCGTGTTGAAACAATTGTCTAAACCGGGTAAAACCATTCCAATGTAGGTGTTACGGGATGTTTTGTGTTGTCGCTGTCGTAGCTAGTGGGCCATTCCATTATCTGGCATTACCAGCAAAAAAATACGGTTAAAGTGCTGTGCGATTGGTTGTCTGTTTGTACAGACACATGAAATATTTTTTATTTCATACTATAAGCATGGCATGCTTTGTTTTTTAGCTTCGATTTGAGGAATAACATGATGGTGCAATTAAATGGATAAAGAACACGACTATTTTATAATTTTAATTTATTTTCTGCAATACCTTGTATGTTTTTATTTTGTAATAAAATAATCAACATGTTTTAAATTTGCATTGTCTCATTATTCAATAAAGTTCATTGCTACATTTCAAACAAAATATAATAATTTAATATAATAAACTAGATGTCATAATTGTTCATTAGTTCATTGTTTACACATTTTTTATTAGTTCACTGTTGTGGATTAAATCGCATATAGCCCAGTATACTATTACACAGTCCGCATTAGCCAGCATAAAACTACACTTGTGACTAGAACGTGACAGTTCCACAGATCAAACAGTGTACCGCTCACTCACCGCAAAATGCAAAGGAATTACCCACTCTACCCGCGTGTAAAGTGTGTCTCGGTGTACTGATTTCACAGGTTTTACAGTTTGCCCAAGTTGAGTACCATAATTTTAGACAGTTTATAGAATAGCCGAATAATTACCGATAAGTGATCATTAACGGATGGATTTTCGTAATTACCGTAAACAATGAAGGTGAGATTGCCCCGAACATCACGGTTAAAAATACTTACCGTAGAATGTTAATTTACCGTTCCCTCTCAAAATATTCGGACATTGGCAAATCTGAATTAATTTTGGAAAGTTATATTTCCGGCACCAAAAAAAAAAAATTATGTTATCCCGTCTGAACTGATAGAGTAAATGTAATCTCTTTTTCGTTTCTTAAGAGTCATCAAAATCTTTCTCAGTAAAATGGTCCGACCATACGCGAGAGTGCTCTGAAAAATTCCATTACACACCGTTTTGCAAAACAAGTTCAATCCATTGTGTGTAGACTTACACTGCCTTCCTGTGTACTTTTTCTACAAAAGCTTAATGAGCACCTTTTCACCATGATGAAGACACGAACACATCAATAATATTCCAGGGTTTAAAACACTTAGGCTACCGGAGAAAAAAATGGACATCCAACAAGAGTAACGGTTTGTTTACACATAGATACGCGCCATAATTGATTATGTAAATTAGGTAGTGTGTACGGAAGATGTGATTGTTCTTCCCTTATGACGTCATTTTCCGAAGATCGATCGCGCACCAGTTTTGTTTGTGTACAGGTAAACTTCATACCTGTAAAACTTGCATTTATCAACGGTTTTTGGAAAAACGGACGATGACATTGACATTGTTTTATAATAAGCTTTCATTTAAAATCACTTTATTTTTCAATTTGGAGGATCCTTTAATGGTGAACTTGCAAGATAAATAATTGCAACAACTGCACCTCTTAGTATTGCACTTATTAATAGAGGGAAACATCCTGCGCCTCGAATGAACTAAATGATTTCTGAAAGGAGACTTTATATGGTATTTCTTCAAAACAGGTGATCGTAGAGGAGTTACGGAAACTTTTGAGCCATTATTAAAAATCCTAGTAATATTATTAAAAGGAACATGAAACGAGGTTGCCGAATGAAGATTTAAAGGTGTAAGGCGTACATATGGTTTAGTTCTAAAAAATGAAGAGTAATTTTGTGGAATTTGTATTGATGACGCAGATTGTAACCGAAGAGGTGAAAGATTTCTTTTTAAAGTTTTAACTAATAGACTCATAATTGTTAATTTGGAGAGTAATACCATTCTGCGAAAAGCGAAATAAGGGCCAATTAGTATTTATTAGAGATACGAAATAGAATCGTAACAAAGATCCATAAGAAATAATATTAGTAAACTTACGGACTGTTAAAAGAGGTCCAAAACTCGACATCAGTGTCTAATACAAGATAATGAGGAAAGTTAAGGAAACCCTAATAAAATGGGCCAAAATGTCGATCAGCACAAAACCTTCAACGCGGTATATGAAACACACGTGTTTAAGAAAAAACTGGATCAATGAATGTCATACAATCCCTGTAGGATGTAAAAATAACAATATTGATTAGATGTACGGGGGAGACTTTTTACGGTCGCCACACGGCACAAACAACACTATTGTGCACTAAAAAGAAATATAAAAAGATCGGACAGGGAAAGTAGCATTAAAGGAGGACAGTCAACCACAAAACACAGAAACAAACACGCAAACAGACAAACAAGAACTCAAGGCAAAAGCAATAAAAAATGCAAACGACATCACAAACACAAAAGGGTTGACAATAGGGCTACCGCCTTTGAACGGTCAGTGGCAAAGTAGGCCACTGGGGGTTTAAACCGGTTCTAGCGTGCACCAAACCTCACACTTACCCTTCTGTCATCCCATTAAAACAGGACAGTGTAAATAAAGAAATCCCCGCCATGATCTAATCTCTAACCAACAAGGCAGCATCAATAGGCAATATAAGTAAAACACAAATATGCTCGTGTAAATATAATACAAAAAAACAATAGCCTAGAAAGTCACAATGAAGGTACTCAATGACTTGGCAGAAACCAGAGCAGTAAGAGAATAAAACTTGTTGCGACTACTCCTCTGAAACTACTTGACATATTTGCATGAAGCTTCACAGAAATGCTGATCTAGCTATCAAAAATATATCAGTAGAGCTTCAAGGTCATTGACCTCTTGCTAGTTAAAGTAGCTAACATTCAACACTACGTGTAGCAGTATGTTCAGTATTTGTCAGGTTTGATCTCGTGCCAGTTTTAGCTCTTCTGACCAAGGGCCAGCAGAGATTATGGGATGGCGAGTTGTCCGTCGTCCGTCTTCTGTCCGTTAACGTTTGCCTCTTTAAGACGATAGAGCCTGCATTTTTCATCCGATATTTACCAAACTTTATCAGATTGTTACTATCAATGAAACTTGGACAAGTTCGAAAACCAGCCTGATCGGACCAGTAATAGCGGAGTAATGGCCCTTGATTTAGTTAAAAATGCTATAATTTGATCGTTAAGACGATAGGGGCTTCATTTTTCATCCGATCTTTACCAAACTTTACCAGATTGTTAATATCAATGACATCTCGGAAAAGTTCTAAGACCAGACAGATTGGACCATTTACACCGGTTTTCTGAAATACGCTATAATTTGTCTCGTTAAGACAATAGGGCCTTCATTTTTCATCCGATTTTTACCAAACTTTACCAGATTGTTACTGTCAATGAAATCTCAGACAAGTTCGTTAACCACCCAGATCGGACCAGTAAAGGCGGAGTAATGGCCCTTGATTTAATTCAAAATGCTATATTTTGCCTCGTTAAGATGTTAGGGCCTTCATTTTACCAATCTTTACCAGATTGTTAATATCAATGAAAGCTCAGACAATTTTAAACCAGCCAGATTAAACCATTTACACCGGAGTTAGGGCCCTTAAATTTCTGAAATATGCTATGTTTTGGACTCATTAGACGAAAGGGCCTTCTTTGGCCGGATTTCAGTGAAACTTTGCAGGGATGATCAGTACCAAGCCTAGCTGTACATATAGTCATCGTGTTTCGGTTGAATGACTTTGGTGGAGTTATGGCCCGTTAAAGGTTTTAATACATAAACATGTTCCTGACTAGTTCTCCTAAACCCCTGGCCGGATTTTAACGGAACTTTTTAGGGTTGATCAGTTCCAGGTCTAGTTGTGTATATCATCGCCGAGTTCCGGTTTACATATTTTTTGGCGGAGTTATGGCCCTTTAAATGTTTCAATACACAAACTTTGTCTGGACTCCTGAACCCGTCTCCGGATTTCAACGAAACTTTACAAGGATGCTCAGTATATAGCCTAGTTGTGCATGTCATCGCTATATTCCGGCTGAATGATATTTGGCAGAGTATTATGGCCCTTTAAATGTTTTGATACACACAATTTGTCCTGATTCGTCTCTTATGAACTCCTTGCCGAATTTCAACTAATCTTGGCGGGGATGATCAGTACCAAGCGTAGTTGCACTTGTCATTCTGTTCTGGTTGAATGCTTGTTGGTGCTTTTAGGGTTTTAATGAACAAACTTTGTTTCGACTAATTCTCCTGATCCCCTGGCCTGATTTCAACGAATCTTGGCAATGATGATAAGTACCAATCCTTGTTGCGCATTTCATTGTCGTGTTCCTGAGAAATGAATTTTGGCAGAGTTATAACCCATTAACGGTTTTAATACACCAAATTTGTACAGACTAGTTCTCCTGAACCTCTGGCTGGATTTCAACGAAACTTGGCAGAGATGATCAATGCCTAAAGTATGCCAATCAATGGTAAAAAGTCTCGGTTAATATTCTCTTCTGCTGATACTTAGCGGATTGAGAGCAGAATCAAAGAAAGATTTTAGCGAGATGATTCTCAGCGGAGTTTTTTCGTTTTTGTTGTTTTTATGTCAATTTTTGGGCTTTAAAATGTCATGTATCGACCTTTCATACATATCGCTAATAGATACGTGATATAAAACGTAGACATTAGTCATTCAGATCATGGAAATTTTGGTTTCGACATAGATATAGCGAATTTATGAAAATGATTCTCCGCGGAGCTTGGCAACGAGATGATACTCCGCATAGTCAATTTTTTTTCTTTTTTATGTCAATGTTCATGTCATTACCTCAAGCAAGCCAAGTATTCGACGTCATCGGCAGGTGCGCACAAGCGCACGAGAAGATCATCCGTAACGAAGATGATTCAGTGTTTTTATTCATTTATTATTAATATAGTGAATACGAATACATTTGTAATTCGGTCTCGGTTTAAAGAAATATAAAAAGATCGGACAGGGAAAGTAGCATTCAAGGAGGACAGTCAACCGCAAAACACAGAAACAAACATGCAAACAGACAAACAAGAAAGCAAATAATAAATGCAAACGACATCACAAACAGCCTGTATACGTGTAAACTATATCATACGTGCGGTAAACTGCTCAACGTCAGTTTATTTACAGTTCCCCACGGCTGGGTCCAAAATATTAAGTAATTATAAGACCCAGCCCTCGGTTAAATTTTTGGAAAATGTTCAATTGTTTAAATATTTTTTTGTATCATTTTAAAGCGCGATTCTAATGTCTTCTGATGCATTTGATTATTATGCAGTTACTGTTATAAGGGGATTCATATGTCAATTTGTAAAGCGAAGAACCTACGATTTTAAAATTCTAACGCGTAACACAAAATAATTTCACACGGCCAACGTATGCTAAAACGTCTATATATGTTGTAGGTTGATTTTAATAACATTTGTATTGATGGGTGCAGAATTTAAATATTTCATTTGATGCAAATGTTTACACCCTTTCCCTTTTCAACTTCGCTGAGACTGAAAAGCAAATTGACGTCGTAAACGTGTAACACCTTATCATTACCGACCTATCTGTCACTATCACACATATCATTACCGACCTATCTGTCACTATCGCACATATTATTACCGACCTATCTGTCACTATCGCACATATCATTACCGACCTATCTGTCACTATCGCACATATCATTACGGACCTATCTGTCACTATCGCACATATCATTACCGACCTATCTGTCACTATCGCACATATCATTACCGACCTATCTGTCACTATCGCACATATCATTACCGTCCTATCTGTCACTATCGCACATATCATTACCGACCTATCTGTCACTATCGCACATATCATTACCGACCTATCTGTCACTATCGCACCTAGCATTTATGACCTATCTGTCACTATCGCACATAGCATTACCGACCTATCTGTCACTATCGCACATATCAAAACCGACCTATCTGTCACTATCGCACATATCATTACCGTCCTATCTGTCACTATCGCACATATCATTACCGACCTATCTGTCACTATCGCACATATCATTATGAACCTATCTGTCACTATCACACATATCATTACCGACCTATCTGTCACTATCACACATATCATTACCGAACTTTATGTCACTATCGCACATATCATTACCGACCTATCTGTCACTATCGCACATATCATTATCGACCTATCTGTCACTATCGCACATATCATTACCGACCTATCTGTCACTATCGCACATATCATTACCGACCTATCTGTCACTATCGCACATATCATTACCGACCTATCTGTCACTATCGCACATATCATTACCGACCTATCTGTCGCTATCGCACATATCATTACTGACCTATCTGTCGCTATCGCACATATCATTACCGACCTATCTGTCACTATCGCACATATCATTACCGACCTATCTGTCACTATCGCACATATCATTACCGTCCTATCTGTCACTATCGCACATATCATTACCGACCTATCTGTCACTATCGCACATATCATTACCGACCTATCTGTCACTATCGCACCTAGCATTTATGACCTATCTGTCACTATCGCACATAGCATTACCGACCTATCTGTCACTATCGCACATATCATTACCGACCTATCTGTCACTATCGCACATATCATTACCGTCCTATCTGTCACTATCGCACATATCATTACCGACCTATCTGTCACTATCGCACATATCATTATGAACCTATCTGTCACTATCACACATATCATTACCGACTTATCTGTCACTATCACACATATCATTACCGAACTTTATGTCACTATCGCACATATCATTACCGACCTATCTGTCACTATCGCACATATCATTATCGACCTATCTGTCACTATCGCACATATCATTACCGACCTATCTGTCACTATCGCACATATCATTATCGACCTATCTGTCACTATCGCACATATCATTACCGACCTATCTGTCACTATCGCACATATCATTACCGACCTATCTGTCGCTATCGCACATATCATTACTGACCTATCTATCGCTATCGCACATATCATTACCGACCTATCTGTCACTATCGCACATATCATTACCGACCTATCTGTCACTATCGCACATATCATTACCGACCTATCTGTCACTATCGCACATATCATTACGAACCTATCTGTCACTATCACACATATCATTACCGACCTATCTGTCACTATCACACATATCATTACCGACCTATCGAGAGGGGTTCAAATCATTCGCTGTTGTTGAAGCCCCTCCTGTCAATAATGCCCCGACGAAGCTCCAGCTGTCAATTATGCCCCTAAATGGCGTTTCACAACAAAAGGGACGCAACACGTATATACTGCGATTTTATTGTGAAAACGCCATTTATAACAGATTAAGGGGAGGAAGTTTTGTATTGTAATCGTTTAGTTGAAGCACACGTCGATGTTGAAAAAAAACACATGCTATGGTGTTAGAGTTATAAAATAGATTAGATGTATATGTTTCTTATATTTTGCCACTATCTACACGCAATTTCATTTATTATGTGCAATTCTGTTGACGAATAACCGATTACCACGTGTATAGCTCTCCCTGCACACGGACCTATGACTTTACACACACCTCCTTCTGAGGATGGCATACTTTCATAGTAGGCTTACCAGAGGAAATCGAACCTGTGACGTCTGGGACGAGAGGCAAGTATGACCAAGTATGCTAACCACTCATCCACCACAACAATATGACTGGAAGAAATTGTTATTTTCAATAGACAGGTTGAAGGAAATAAACACATGTACATGTCTACTACAGTCTCTTTCATGGGGTAGGAATTTTGGTGTACAGTTTTGCAATTATTTGATATGTTTTGATATTTGTGTACAAGTCTAGACAAAAACAAACAATCAGATTTTTTGACTTTTTTAAGACCTTTTTGTTTTTAAAGATTTGTTTAGGTCCAAACGCGTTCCTTCAACCTTTGTTTCAATACCGTTCTTCTAGTTACAATTGATTGCAAATCGGGTCCTGATATGGTCTGGGATGTCGTGTTCTAAGGTGGATATAATATATCGGCATGGAATGTCTTCGATTCCTAGCACACATTCTCTATTTCACAAAAAGCGGAGTATACATCTGTCATGATGCTATGCATAACGTTCACGCAATAACTTTCACGCACAGTGCCGTAACCAGACATAAACTGACACCGAGGCAAAGAAATATATTGGGTGAGAAGTGGGTCGTGGGTCGTGGGTCGGGGAGGGCAAGGGCGGATCCGCGGGGTATGGGTGTACCAGGCTAAAATCTGAAAAGTAATAATTATATGCATATAGTAAGCTTTTGTTGGTTGGGGTGTACAGGTGGTAGTGGGATGGGTCTAGGGGCGGGTCCAGTGCGGGCACCGGGAGCACCCCTACCTAAAATCTGAAACGTATGTACTTTGATTGTTTTTTGGTTGTTAGTTAGGCAGTGGGGTGGGGGCATGGGCGGATCCAGTTTGCATAAATCCATAAAATAAAGTCTTCTTACTTTAGAAACAATCTGGGGAGCATGCACCCTCCTCAGGGGCGGATAAAGGATTTGACATTGGGGGTGGAGCGCAAGTTAAAAAAAACAAGTTATAACCAAAACACACACACTAAGGGGTGATGCGCAACTTTAAAAAACACTATTTACAGCCAACCCACAACCACTGCCCCCTCCCCCCAAAAAAACACAAACAACACTCAACAGCAACAACAACAAAAAGCACAAAGCACAAAACAACAACTATTTTTGTCACATAATGCGTACAAGTCACATATTGCATATTAAGTTTTGGCGCATTATATGAATAATCACATTCGCCTCCTATTTAAAAAATAATTAGGAAGTAGTAACGGCTTAGGAAATAAACAGTAGGCGAATGTGAGAATACATACAGGGGAGAAGCCATATACATCAAATATATTAAGCCATTCTGTTATATTTCGTTAAATGATAGCAAGTGATAATGTCTAGGTGATGTGAGAGATATCCTGATAAGAGAAATACGATGTCTCTGTCATCTGTTAACTTTCATTTTGTTCCCCGTGAGGTTGCGGGGTAGACCCCACCCCCCTCCCCCGCCACCACCATCCCCCACACACATTATATTCATTTTGTCATTTTTTATCATGCCCATCATGACACCGCGTATGCAAACGTGGAAACGTGGCTGCATCGTAAATGGAGTGTCTATTATAGAATTTGCAGCAATTCTCCAGTTTTGCAGGTAAGAAGGTTCTAGGCCCAATCTTCATATTTTATCTTGATGTAAATGGAGGATGAGCCTGGCGCGTTCGTTCCTGTTAGGCGCCATATAAACGTTCATGTGTTGTTGCTCCTTAAAACACAAATCAATTCAATTAACTTTTTTAAACAGTAGTCGAATGTGAGTATGCATACAGGAGAGAAGCCATATAAGCTACATACATTAAGATATTAGGCGATGTGAGAGATGTTTCTATAGTCCTTTAATTTTCCGAATATGCCTAGTTACTCATTTTAGCAAAGTAGAAGTTACTAGTGCTAATTTACTGCTATACCAGCCGCAATTACGCATTAATCGTGGATATGAATGTGTATGCTCTTTTTTAATTCAAATTTCCTAAGCAGTTACTACTTTCTAATTAGAAGAAGAAGTTACTAGTGCCTAGGAATTAACTGAACTATTAGCCGATACATTGAGTATACAGGAGAAATACCATATTATACCATTTAACGAAATAAAAACTTAATATATGTGACTTATTTGGATTTTATCCTGCATGAATACACACATTCGCCTACTGTTTAAAATAATTACACTTAAAGGGTGTTAGAGACATCTCTCACATCGCCTAGACATTACTATTACTATTTTTAAAAAAACAAAACTGTCTTTTAGCTTAATTATCACCTCTTCCTTCTATAATGTACCAGTCGGTTTATTTGCAAGTACACGATTTATTAATTACATGTGAATTGATGAATACTATTGGTATAGTATTTGTTACCTTATCAAACCATGTACAAATGCATAGAGAATCTGCATATTATATAAGAACAATGTTCGTATGGGTTGTGGGTTGTGGGGGTTGCGGGGAGGGACATACTCTACCCACCCCTTTCAGATTAGGGGAGAGGTGCTGTCCCCGCTGTTCCTAATTATAGATACTGCACACGGTCTAGTCTAATTATCATGGCAGCATCGTTTCCGAGGAAAGCTCCACGGGCATTTTGCCTCATTAACACAGAAATTCAAAGAGATATGTCATGAGCATATATAAGGTATGACTCTTCCTACATGGGACTGGTCTACGTCTTAACATTTCCTTCGAAGGATGGCATACGATTCACAGTACATTGCCCGAATAATGAAAGGTCATTTGCCCAAAACCCTCACTCGGAAAAAAACATTGCTTGCAATCGTTAGAGTAAGCGAAATGACAAGTGTGCGTACACACTGGTGAGAAGCCGTTTAAGGTACAATATCAGAGTTTATGAATATATCGTCCCTTTCGCGTATCAATCAATTCACCTAAGCAGTTTATTATGTCCCTCAGAATTGTACTGACGCTAGCTGTATTGATATTGTCCTTGAGGACAGTACTGAACCCAGAGAAGCTGGCAGGTGATATTTTCACAGAGATTAGTATTGACTGTATCCGTTTATTGTTTCGCTGAGGACTGTACTGCACACGATTTAAAAGAAACTTATTACATTAAAGCAGACCATTTCTAAAAAAACAACATCCTTTAGCTTAAATACCACACATTTTTTCTGTCATTATAAAGTACCAGTAGCTTTATATGCAAGAACATGATGTCTTAGTACAATGTGACTTGATTAATACTTTTGGTATATTCTAGCAGCGCAAATAGTAGCTCTTATGGTGCATACGTACAACAGAGTTACTGTGATGCCCTTTTAGAATAAGTAGGTATCAGGGTCGACCATATCAAGACAGGTTCATGAAGAGATCAAGCAAATGCATGCATAAACAGCCGCCATACAGCAATAGATTAAACGTTAACAACCAAGCGTGCATGCATAAAACTCACCAAAGAGAAGAATACCTCATCGATCTAGACATTTTCGTACGACTAGTTAATGTTTTTCAGGTGAATATCTCTGGAATTTTTACATTTCGACATATCTCGCGCTGACACGTATTCTGTGTTTGGAAACTTAAACCCGAACACAGCTAACACAAATCGACAACGTTAACAGGCAAACGTCAGATATGTGAGTAGGTTGACGAAACAAGACGAGGTGCGGGGAATATACTCTGTCCACCCATCTCAGGTTATGGGGAGAGGTGCTAGCCCACTGTTCTTTTTTTTAAACTACACACATTCATTTCTGATTATCATGACAGCCGCTTTTGATGAATGACCGTTCACTATTCGGGCAAGGTACATGTACTGTGAAACTGCCATCCTTCGAAGGGGATGTTAAGCCGTTGACCAGGCCTATGTACAGGAAGGTCCACACCCTATATAATTATGCTCCTTACACATTTTGCTGTAATTCTGTGTTAATCAGTGACAAAATGCCAGCAAAGCCTTCCTCGGAAACGAACTCACTTGGGAAAAAACATTGCTTGCAAACAGGTAGGGTAAAAGAAAAGACAAGTATGCATACACACTGGTGAGAAACCGTTTAAGGATATGACTATATTGTCCCTTTGGTCTTTCAAGGAAGTGACCTAAGCAATTTATTTTGTCCTTCAAGATTTTAGTGACGCTAATTCTTGAAATTGTCCTTGAGGACAGTACAAAAGCAATGGAAGCCAGTAGGTGATATTTTCGTAGAGTTTAGTAGTACTGACTGTATTCGTTTTTGGACAGGACTAACGCTAGCCGGCGATATTGACCCTGAGGACAGTACTAACGCTAGCTGTTGATATTGCCTCTGAGGACAGTACTAACGCTAGCTGTTGACATTGCCCCTGAGGACAGGACTAACGCTACCTGTTGATATTGACTTGTGGACGGTACTAACTCTAGCTGTTGATAGTATCCCTATAAGACGCTGGCTGTTGATATTGTTCATGTGGATGTTAAAGACAATAGCTGTTGATATTGTAGTTCTACAGCTAGCTCTTGATAACGCCCCCGAGGACATTACTAACCATAACTGTTGGTATTACACTTAGGACAATGCAAACGCTGGCTGTTGATATTGCCCTTGAGGACAATACCAACGCAGGCAGATGATATTGCCTTTGAGGACAGTACTAACACTAGCTGCTGATATTGCCTCTGAGGACGGTACTTACGGTAGCAGTTGATATTGCCTCTCGAAAGCGGTACTAACGCTATATGTTGAAATTGGCCCAGAAGACAGTATAAACGCTACCTGTTGATATTTCCCTTTAGGGCAGTAATATAAGTGGCTATTGATATTGCCAATGAGGACAGTGTTAAAGCTAGCTGTTGATATTTTCCATGAGGACAAAACTAACGCTACCTGTTGATATTGCTCATGAGCACATTACTAACTCTGGCTATTGATTTTGACACTGAGGACAATACTAACGCAGGCTGTTGATCTTGTCCCTGAGGACATTACTTACGCTGGCTGTTGATATTGCCCATTAGGACAGTACTAACGCTGGCTGTTGATGTTGCCCCTTTGGACAGTACTAACGTTAGCTGTTGATATTGCCCCTGAGAACAGTACTAACGATAGCTGTTGATTTTGACCCTGTGGACATTACTCACACTGGATATTGATGTGGCCCCTTAGGACAGTACTAACGGTGGCTGTTGATATTGCCCCTAAGAACAGTACTAACGCTGGCTGTTTATACTTCCCATGAGGACATTAATAACGCTGGCTGTTAACAGTGTCCATGAGGATAGTACTAACTCTGGCTGTTGATATTGCCAATGAGGCAAATACTAACGATATATATTGAGATTTCCCCTGAAGGCAGTACTAACGCTAGATGTCGATACTCCCCTTAGAACAATAATAACGCTCACTGTATTGATATTGCCCCTGGGGCCAGTATTAACGCTGGCTGTTGATATTGCCAATGACGGCAGTACTAACGCTGGCTGTTGATATTGCCTCGGAGGACAGTACTACCACTAGCTGTTGATATTGTATTTGAGGACAGTACTAATGTTACCCGTTGATGTACTAACGCTCATCATAGTATCTTTATGGTGGTTAAAACAAAGGCTTATGATAGTGCACATGTGGATGTTAAAGACACTAGCTGTTTGTTTCCATATGGACAGTACATATGCTAGCTGTTGATACCTGTGCATGTTACTGACTAGCTGTTGATATTGCACCTGAGGATAGTTCGAACACTAGCGTGTGATAGTGCCCCTGAGGACATTATTAACGCTAGCTGTTGATAATTCACCTTAGGACAGTACTAACGCTAGCTGTTGATATTGCCACTGAGGACAGTATTTGTTGGTATTGCACTTCAGAACATTACTAACGCTGGCTGTTGATATTGCCACTGAACACCATACTAACGCAGGCTGTTGATAATGCACCTTAGGAGAGTACTAACGCTAGCTGTTGATGTTGCCACTGAGGACAGTACTGACGTTAGTTGTTGGTATAGCACTTCAGGACAGTACTAACGCTTGCTGTTGATATTGCCACTGAGGACCATACTAACGGAGACTGTTGATATTGAGGACAGTACTAATCCTAGCTGTTGATATGACCCCTGAGGATAGTACTAACACCAGCTGCTGATATTGCCCCTTAAGATAGTACTAACGCTAGCTGTTGATATTGCCCCTGAGGACAGTATTAAACCTAGCTGTTGATATGGCCCCTGAGGACAGTACTAACACCAGCTGTTGATATTGACCCTTAGGACAGTACTATCGCTAGCTGCTGATATTGCCCCTGAGGACAGTACTAAACCTAGATGTTGATATGGCCCCTGAGGACAGTACTAACGGCAGCTGTTGATATTGCCCCTTCAGATGATACTAACGCTAGCTGTTGATATTGCCCCTAAGGACAGTACTAACGCCAGCTGTTGATATTGCCCCTTAGGATAGTCCTAAACCTAGCTGCTGATATCGCCCCTTAGAACTGTAATAACGCTGGCTGTTGATATGCCCCTGAGGATAGTACTAATTATAGATGTTGATACTGCCCCTTTGGATATTATTAAGCTGTTGATATTACCCCTGAAGAGAGTACTAAACGTAGCTATGATATTGTCCCTAAGGACAGTAATAACCCTAGCTGTTGATATGGCCCCTGAGGACTTTACTATCGATAACTGCTGATACTGCTCCTACGGACAGTACTAAACCAAGCTGTTGATATGGCCCCAGAGGACAGTACTAACGTCAGCTGTTGATATTGCCCTTTAGATAGAACTAACCCTAGCTGTTGATATTGCCCCTGAGGACAGTAATAAACCTAGCTGTTGATATAGCCCCTGAGGACAGTACTAACACCAGCTGTTGATATTGGCCCTTAGGACAGTACTATCGCTAGCTGTTGATATTGCTCCTAGGGACAGTACTAAAACTAGCTGTTGATATGGCCCCAGAGGACAGTACTAACGCCAGCTGATATTGATCTGTAGGATAGTACTAAAAGTAAGTATAACCTTAGCTGTTGATAATGCCCCTTAGAACAATATTAACGCTAGATGTTAGTTTAAACATATTTATTTTACATCGATTGTAACGAAAGCTCAATGAACTTATTTGAATCACTCTCGATGTCTTCCTGGGTAGAACCAGTACTAAGCAATGCAGATAAAGTATCTTGCTCAGAGACACAACGCATATGGCAATGGCGGGAATCGAACCCACGACTTTTGGATCATGGGTCCAACGCTCTACCACTAGACCACAGCGCAAATGCTAGATGTTGATATGGCCCCTGAGGATAGTACTAATTCTAGCTGTTTATAATGCCCCTAAGGACATTACTAAGCTGTTGATATTGCCCCTGAGGACAGTAATAACGCCAGCTGTTGATATTGCCCCTTAAGATAGTACTAACGCTAGCTGTTGATATTGACCCTAAGGACAGTACTAACGCCAGCTGTTGATATTTCCCCTTAGGATTGTCCTAAACCTAGCCGTTGATATTGCCCCTTATAACAATAATAACGTTATCTGTTGATATGGCCCCTGAGGATAGTACTAATTCTAGGTGTTGATATAGCCCCTTAGGACATTATTAAGCTGTTGATATTGCCCCTGAGGAGAGTAATAAACGTAGCTGTTGATATTGCCCCTAAGAACAGTACTAACGCCAGCTGTTGATATGGCCCCTGAGGACAGTTCTAACACCAGCTGTTGATATTGACCCTTAGGACAGTACTATCGCTAGCTGGTGATATTGCCTCTAGGGACGGTACTAAACCTAGATGTTGATATGGCCCCTGAGGACAGTACTAACGACAGCTGTTGATATTGTCCTTTAAGATGGTACTAACGCTAGTTGTTGATATTGCCCCTAAGGACAGTAGTAATGCCAGATGTTGATATTGCCCCTTAGGATAGTCCTAAACCTAGCCGTTGATATTGCCCTTTAGAACAATAATAACGCTAGCTGTTGATATGGCCCCTGAGGATAGTACACATTCTAGGTGTTGATATTGCGCCTTAGGACATTATAAAGCTGTTGATATTGCCCCAGAGGAGAGTACTAAACGTAGTGGTTGATATTGCTCCTAAGAACAGTAATAACGCTAGCTGTAAATATGGACTCTGAGGACACTACTATCGCTAGCTGCTGATATTGCCCCTAGGGACAGGACTAAAACTAGCTGTTGAGATGGCCCTTGCCGACAGTAATAACGTCAGCTGTTGATATTGCCCCCGAAGATAGGACTAACCCTAGCTGTTGATATTGCCCCTGAGGACAGTAATAAACATAGCTGTTGATATTGACAGATAGGACAGTACTATCGCTAGCTGCTGATATTGCCCCTGAGGACAGTACTAAAACTAGCAGTTAATATGGCCCCAAAGGAAGGTACTTACGTCAGCTGTTGATATTGACCCTTAAGATAGAACCAACCCTAGCTGTTGATATTACCCCTGGGGACAGTAATAAACCTAGCTGTTGATATAGTACCTGGGGACTGTACTAACGCCAGCTGTTGATATTGGCCCTTATGACAGTACTATCGCTAGCTGTTGATACTGCCCCTAGGGACGGTACTAAAACTAGCTGTTGATATGGCCCAGAGGACAGTACTAATCCTAGCTGTTTATATTGCCTATGAGGACAGTACTAACGCCAGCTGCTGATATTGCCCCTGAGGACAGTACTAACGCCAGCTGTTGCTATTGCCACTTAAGATGGTACTAACGCTAGCTGTTGATATTGCCCCTAAGGACAGTACTAACACCAGCTGTTGATATTGCCCCTTAGGATAGTCCTAAACCTAGCCGTTGATATTGGCCCTTAGAACAGTAATAACGCTATTTGTTGATATGGCCCCTGAGGATAGTACTAATTCTAGGTGTTGATATTGCCCTTAGGACATTATTAAGCTGTTGATATTGCCCCTGAGGAGAGTACTAAACGTAGCTATGATATTGTCCCTAAGGACCGTAATAACCCTAGCCGTTGATATGGCCCCTGAGGACTTTACTATCGATAACTGCTGATATTGCACCTACGGACAGTACTAAACCAAGCTGTTGATATGGCCCCAGAGGACAGTACTAACGTCAGCTGTTGATATTGCCCCTTAGATAGAACTAACCCTAGCTGTTCATATTGCCCCTGAGGACAGTAATAAACCTTGCTGTTGATATAGCCCCTGAGGACAGTACTAACACCAGCTGTTGATATTGGCCCTTAGGACAGTACTATCGCTAGCTGTTGATATTGCCCTTTGGGACGGTACTAAAACTAGCTGTTGATAGTGCCCCTGAGGACATTATTAACGCTAGCTGTTGATAATTCACCTTAGGACAGTACTAACGCTAGCTGTTGATATTGCCACTGAGGACAGTAATCGTTGGTATTGCACTTCAGAACATTACTAACGCTGGCTGTTGATATTGCCACTGAGCACCATACTAACGCAGGCTGTTGATAATGCACCTTAGGAGAGTACTAACGCTAGCTGTTGATATTGCCACTGAGGACAGTACTTACGTTAGTTGTTGGTATAGCACTCCAGGACAGTACTAACGCTTGCTGTTGATATTGCCACTGAGGACCATATTAATGCAGACTGTTGATATTGAGGACAGTACTTATCTAGCTGTTGATATGACCCCTGAGGACAGTACTAACACCAGCTGCTGATATTGCCCCTTAAGATAGTACTAACGCTAGCTGTTGATATTGTCCCTGAGGCGGTACTAAACCTAGCTGTTGATATGGCCCCTGAAGACAGTACTAACACCAGCTGTTGATATTGACCCTTACGACAGTACTATCGCTAGCTGCTGATATTGCCCCTGAGGACAGTACTAACGCCAGCTGTTGATATTGCCCCTTAGGATAGTCCTAAACCTAGCCGCTGATATTGCCCCTTAGAACAGTAATAACGCTGGCTGTTGATATGCCCCTGAGGATAGTACTTATTATAGATGTTGATACTGCCCCTTTGGATATTATTAAGCTGTTGGTATTGCCCCTGAGGAGAGTACTAAACGTAGCTATGATATTGTCCCTAAGGACAGTAATAACCCTAGCTGTTGATGTGGCCCCTGAGGATTTTACTATCGATAACTGCTGATATTGCCCCTACGGACAGTACTAAACCAAGCTGTTGATATGGCCCCAGAGGACAGTACTAACGTCAGCTGTTGATATTGCCCCTTAGATAGAACTAACCGTAGCTGTTGATATTGCCCCTGAGGACAGTAATAAACCTAGCTGTTGATATAGCCCCTGAGGACAGTACTATCGCTGGCTGTTGATATTGGCCCTTAGGACAGTACTATCGCTAACTGTTGATATTGCTCCTAGGAACAGTACTAAAACTAGCTGTTGATATGGCCCCAGAGGACAGTACTAACGGCAGCTGATATTGACCTGTAGGATAGTACTAAAAGTAAGTATAACCTTAGCTGTTGATAATGCCCCTTAGAACAATATTGACGCTAGATGTTAGTTTAAACATATTTATTTTACATCGATTGTAACGAAAGCTCAATCAACTTATTTGAATCACTCTCGATGTCTTCCTGGGTAGAACCAGTACTAAGCAATGCAGATAAAGTATCTTGCTCAGAGACACAACGCATATGGCAATGGCGGGAATCGAACCCACGACTTTTGGATCATGGGTCCAGCGCTCTACCACTAGACCACAGCGCAAACGCTAGATGTTAATATGGCCCCTGAGGATAGTACTAATTCTAGCTGTTTATATTGCCCCTAAGGACATTACTAAGCTGTTGATATTGCCCCGGAGGATAGTTATAACGCCAGCTGTTGATATTGCCCCTTAAGATAGCACTAACGCTAGCTTTTGATATTGACCCTAAGGACAGTACTAACGCCAGCTGTTGATATTTCCCCTTAGGATAGTCCTAAACCTAGCTGTTGATATTGCCCCTTAGAACAGTAATAACGCTATCTGTTGATATGGCCCCTGAGGATAGTACTAATTCTAGGTGTTGATATAGCCCCTTAGGACATTATTAAGCTGTTGATATTGCCCCTGAGGAGAGTAATAAACGTAGCTGTTGATATTGCCCCTAAGAACAGTACTAACGCCAGCTGTTGATATGGCCCCTGAGAACAGTACTAACACCAGCTGTTGATATTGACCCTTAGGACAGTACTATCGCTAGCTGGTGATATTGCCTCTAGGGACGGTACTAAACCTAGATGTTGATATGGCCCCTGAGGACAGTACTAAAGACAGCTGTTGATATTGTCCCTTAAGATGGTACTAAACCAAGCTGTTGATATGGCCCCAGAGGACAATACTAACGTCAGCTGTTGATATTGCCCCTTAGATAGAACTAACCCTAGCTGTTGATATTGACCCTGAGGACAGTACTAAAACTAGCAGTTGATATGCCCCGGAGGAAGGTACTAACGTCAGCTGTTGATATTGTCCCTTAAGATAGAACCAACCTTAGATATTACCCCTGGGGACAGTAAGAAACCTAGCTTTGATATAGTACCTGGGGACAGTACTAACGCTAGCTGTTGATACTGCCCCTATTGACGGTACTAAAACTAGCTGTTGATATGGCCCAGAGGACAGAACTAATCCTAGCTGTTTATATTGCCTATGAGGACAGTATTAACGCCAACTGCTGATATTGCCCCTGAGGACAGTACTAACGCCAGCTGTTGATATTGCCCCTTAAGATGGTACTAACGCTAGCTGTTGATATTGCCCCTAAGGACAGTAATAACGCCAGCTGTTGATATTGACCGGTAGGACAGTACTATCGCTAGCTGCTGATATTGCCCCTTAGGACAGTATTAAAACTGTAGTTGATATGGACCCAGAGGACAGTACTAACGCTGGCTGATGATATTGCCACTGAGGACAATACCAACGCAGTCAGTTGATATTGCCATTGAGGACAGTACTAACGCCAACTGCTGATATTGCCCCTAAGGACGGTACAGACACCAGCTGTTGATACTGACCGATAGGACAGTACTATCGCTAGCTGTTGATACTGCCCCTATGGACGGTACTGAAACTAGCTGTTCATATGGCCACAGAGGACAGTACTAACGTCAGCTGTTGATATTGTCCCTTAAGATAGAACTAACCCTAGCTGTTGATATTGCCCCTGGGGACAGTAATAAACCTAGCTGTTGATATAGCACCTGAGGACAGTACTAACGCCAGCTGTTGATATTGGCCCTTAGGACAGTACTATCGCTAGCTGTTGATACTGTCCCTAGGAACGGTACTAAAATTAGCTGTTGATATGGCCCCAGAGGACAATACTAAACCTAGCTGTGTTTATGGCCTCTGAGGACAGTACTAACACTAACTGCTGATATTGCCCCTAAGGACGGTACAAACGCCAGATGTTGATATTGACCGATGGCTGTTGATACTGCCCCTATGGACGGTACTAAAACTAGCTGTTGATATGGCCACAGAGGACAGTACTAACGCTATCTGTTGATATTGCCCCTTAGGATAGTACTATCGCTAGATTCAGATAATATCCCTATGGATGTTTAAACGCTGGCTGTTGATATTCCCGTGAGGTCAGTTCTTACGTCAGCTGTTGATATTGCCCATGAGGACACCACCACAAATGTCCCTAATATATTTTTTCCAATGAATTAGACACGTGTCTTTAATTCGACCGAATTACATTACGCGGTCCGAGTATTAACTTTTATACCCATCTAACCCCGTCTCCAAGAAGTGAAAACGGGGTTGGCTGGGGTATGGAATAAAACCTTAATTTTGGCTTTAAAAAAGTGTATATTGTAAAATTAAAACATTTAATAGGTAATTGTAAACAGGTTATTGCGTTATTTCAGTAAAACATGTTTTTAAACGTGTTTTATTGTCAAAAATATCCGTTATAAAATCCTGCTAATATAAGCTTTCCCATCGCTTAATGGTATTAAGGCGGGACCACGTAATGAGGGACACGTGTGCGTAATTCGGTCTGGCTCAAATAAGGTTCCACAGACCACTTTGTATAGCACTGATCATGGAGGTATATTACCTTTGATTTTCAATATATGTTTGCATAGGCCTTGAGCCAGGACCCAAAATTTTCGATATTGTTACCAACTCAAGGGACAAATTATACCATCACTTTTTGAAAAGAGCAATGTATAGATTACATTTTTCCATGATAGCAATCTGGAACAGGTAGCTTATATAAAAAAAATCGAACATTAATAGGTTATCATTGTAGCACTTTCATATAAGTTTTTGATGTTCATTTTTGAATGTCATGCTTGTGTGAATAATTATTGATGTACTTTTTAAAGATGTGCTTAAGTTTACAATTCATTGAGTTACATAAAGCGTAAATAAGCTCTTTTTTAGCACTGAATTCAGTTTAAAATCTCTATTTTGCTTCAAATTAGAAGTCAATTTACCCCACCCACTATTGACACATTTTTATGCATTTAGATTAGTTAATATTTTTTACAATATATGTGTAAACTTGTAAGAATCAGTAATTTACAACCTTTCTACATGATTTAAATAATATAATATGAATAAGGGATTGTTATGATATATTGATGAAATGAAGTACTAAGCAATGTTCATGGCATTGTACATATGTGTTCAGTAAGCCTGATAAGTTGAGACATATGCCAAACTGGAAGTATAAGTAACTGCAACATAAAGAGTATTAACATGTTCTAATACACACATATATTGCACAGACGACACATAGTCCAAAGAATTCTAGATAAAGATAATGTGCGGTTTAACGTGTTTTTTTAACAAAAGTCTTTTTTAGGTGTATGCGTCATGGCAATACTTATTATGATTACACATTTGGATTATGTATTACACATAAATACATGAATTAAACATTGCATATTGCAACGCAAAATCTTAGAAGTTATTTTAATACTTTTTAATTACAATTTATGCATATTTTAAGGATTTTTAAACCTGAATTACCCCACCCATATACAACACAATGAATAATTCTGCATATGACACGTAAAAATAGTAATATATGCATTTGCACGAACCATTTTTGTGTTACTGAAAAAAGAATAGACGAAGATGAATTGATTTGAATTGGGGTTTTACGGCGCACCAACACAAACATGTTATATGGCGCCAACAGGAATGAACATTCGACCCGGCTCACTCTTCCTTAACATCTAGATAACAATTTGCACAATGTGCCCAGAACCTTCTTGCCTGCAGAACTTCAGAGTTGCTGCAAATTCTGAAGTAAACACTCCGTTTTTCGCTGGAGCCACGATCAATGCCGCCGCTGAAGTAGCACGTGCTATTTGTTAGTAATGGTGCAGTTGTTACAATATCACCTGCTTAGGATATGTATCTAAACATACGTTATGATGTTCTCCGTACTTGATTTAGAGTATGAAATTAACCTAGGATAGTAAGCATTAATCCTACTTTTGCGCATGCAAGTGCAAGTGGAATGATTATTACCTAAAAAAGAAGGTGTATTGCCAATGAAGAGAGAGAGGGAGTGTGTGTGGGGGCGGGGAGTGGGGGGGGGGGGGTGGGGGTGGGGGGAGGTGGATATATTATATAGGCATTTAGGAACCTGCCCTACTGACGAATAGACACCTATGTTTCTTTAACATGATGAGATAAAAAAACAAGCGATACACGGGATCGCCTGGTTTACGTCCCAATCCGAGAACACACCGACAAAATTTACTAGCTCCGGTGAGGCTTGAACCAGGGTCCTCTGAATTTAAAGTCCCCCGTGCTATCCACTGCATCAACAGGATGTATGCGATCAAGCAGTATGACTGCATTAAAGTACATACAACTAACATGTTAATCCTTCATAAAGGTTATATCCAAGAAGCTGGGTTCACAACGGTCTCTCTTATCTAGCAAGTTAGCACCAAGTTCATGTGTGTCGAGTTGCAATATGCCTGCAAGCCTTATATATGCCCAGCTCATTGTTGTTTTGATAAACTTGGCAATTAATGCCTTGGGATAAAACAGGACAATTAAGAAACACCTAAAAATCGACAGTTAAACCGTAAAATGCCTTTTCTTTTTCTTTCTGTTTTTTTTTTTGCAATTTGTTGAAAATGCAGTGGTCTACTTTGTGATTTTAGTTCGTGGATTTATTCAATATGCGATTTGTAAACATGGTTAAGTCTTCATAATGGAATACCTTATCAAAAGTCACATTCTCTGTATATTTCAGTTCGCTTCAAATGATTTTATGAAAAGTGTACAACTTCAAACCATAAATAAGAGACCCACTCGCCTTGTCTCAAAGTGCTCTCATGTTTTAAGAAACAACAACAATTTCTTTATATAAATCTGTGAAACTGTGACCCCCGTAGAGGCCATATTTGACCCCATTGTCGCCATTTGAACAAACTAGGTAGAGGATTATAAGCTTATGGTGCATGCGAACTATTATTTAGCTTTTGAAATATCAGAGAAGCTGTTTGAATATGTTTTCCTATATAATTCAATGTTATAGTGTGAACCCCGGGACAGGGCAAAATTTGATTCCAGGCTTGATTCAAGGGACACCAATTAAAATTATTTGGTACAGGACAATAATCTTAAGCTACATGTAGCTTATAACACCTCTAGCTCTTGTCGTTTCAGAGAAGATGTTTATAGACGTTCCTACATAACTCTATGTAAATATGTGACCCCACGGGACCGGGAGAAATTTGACCATAAGATCACCATTTTAACAAAATAAATTGGTAGATATCGATACTCTTATGCTACATTCATCGTATTAGACCTCTAGCTCTTGTAGCATCAGAAAAAAAGAATATTTTTATGGACTTTCCTATATAACTCTTTGTAAAACTTTAACCCCAGAACTGGGCCATAGTTGGACACAGAGTCACGATTTGAACAAAAGTGACCCATGTGGCGGAGCCAGATATGACCCCAGGGTCAACATTTTAACAAACTTGCTAGTGGATCATAAGCTTATGCTTCATGCATAATATGGGACCTCTAGCTCTTACAGTTTTAGAGTAAATCATTTATTTTTTAAAGATTTCCTATATAACTGTATGAAAAAATGTTACCCCCGGGGCTGGGCCATATTTGACCCTGGGGTCGCTATTTTATAAATACTTCGTGGAGGACCCTAAATGTATAATACATGCAAAATATTAGACCTGTAGCTCTTCTAGTTTCAGCGAAACGATATTTTTTAAAGAAACAAGAGTTTTGCTTAAAAGGGGGAGATAACTGTAATAACAGGAATCAGTTACACTGTTCACACTGCTATCATGGATTTTTTGTTTATCTACAAGGTACTCAATAACATGGTGGTACTAGTAAGAATTTGTCCCTTGAGATGGTAACAAAAAAGTGTATGGCTCACGGTCTAATACTAGTATCATTAAATGAACTAGTTTAAACTATCGGTTAAGAATGTCTTCATTTCCTTATGTTGGTATCATTGGTATGTGTGATGCTTGGTGCTATTATATATGTCCTACTACAGTTATATGTTGCCTTTCACTTATAGAGATATAATTCATTAATTGTTTATTAGAAGCAATGTCTCATTACTTTCCCGATTACAGAAAAAGTAGTCTCTGGTTCAAGAATCAATAACATTGTGATTAAACATGAATGTTGTATTTAATTATTTATTTAGTTTTATTTATCTTTATGTATGTATATATGAAAGTATGTATGTGTGAAAGTATGTATGTGTGTGTGTATGTGTGTATGTGCGCGCGCGTGTGTGTGTGTGTGTGTGTGTGTGTGTGTGTGTGTTTACGTGCGTAAGTGCGTCCGTGCGTAAGTGCGTGCGTGCTTCTATGTCTCAGCGTAGTTACGGGTCTGACACAATGTTATTTATTTGATCTTTGGAGATTGGAGCCCGATATTTATATTTAGATATCGCTGGTACATTTGCAATTGCTTTTGTTTTCTATACTTAATTTTCGATTCGGTGGTCCCACTACTCCGGTCGATAAAAGGCTATGGGTACTGTTTAACCACTCATAGGATATGTTGTCTGCTTTTTAATTGAGTCTTTCGGCTGTTACTTTTGATACGCAGGCTTCATAACCTCTGGAGCAACTAAATTCCATCTTGTTTATTTTTCCCTTCGGGGCATACAGTTGTGTTAGATACTGGGACGGTATATACTATTGTTTTATGAATATTAAGTTCTGCTATACCCGGCACTAGAGTGAGTGAGCGGTAGCTAGCATATTTCACTACTGTCCATGAACAATCAAACTGAGACAGCAATATTGCATATGTATCGTGTTCTGTCGTTTCCAAAGGTCTACTCTCATACTATTTTAAGTTACATAACGCAGCAGTCGCATACATGCGTCGACCATGACAATGCATTGTGTGATGGTATTATCACATAATGCGTACAGGTCACATATTGCGTATTGAATTTGACGCATTATATGAATAATCATATTCTTCATTTTTCTCCACAGATATAAATGTGTTCTGATCAGTACTTAGGAATATTAATTTAAAAATATATATTAAAAACTTATATGCTTAATAGTTGTCAAATACTTTTTAACTAGTAACATATACAGATGATCTTGAAACTCACCTATGAAATTATACAAATTGTCATTAACTGAAAAATATTGTGTGTATTTCATATACATGTTTATATGTATGTACTATTTGCATGTGAACTGTTGGGCGTAATGCCTTATGTTTGAATAAAATATCTATCTGTGAATAATCATATTCACCTACTGTTTAAAAATAAATTTCTGTATACCGAATTTAGTTCAGTAGAAGGTATTAGTGCATAATTCCCTCCTGTACCAGACGGTGCATATCAGTTTACAAAAGAAATAGGATGGCTCTGTCATCCGTTAATTTCTTTTTAAAACAGTAGTCAAATTTGAGTATACATACAGAGGAGAAGCCGTATAAGCGACAAAAGTTAAGATATTCAGTTATTTTTCGATTAAAAATATTTAGTAATAATGTCTAGGTGATGAGAGAGATGTATATACTGTCCTTTAAGTTTCCGCATAGCACTAGTTACTCATTTTAGTAAAGTATAAGTTATTTCTGCCTAATTGACTCCTATACCACCCGATGTATATGTGTATACAGGAGAAATACCATTTTCTGATTAGCATGGATATGAGTATATATATATATATATATGTCCATGGTTTTATGTACTAAATAATGCTTGATAAGAACTTGTTTTCTTATTGTACTACCCATTACCCATTAATCGTGGATATGTATGTGTATGCCCTTTTTGACGTGTGTGAAGCTAATTCGTATTTCCAATGAAGTTACTACTTCCTAGTTAGAAGATACTAGTGCATTGGAATCAACTGCTATATAAGCCGATAAATATGAATATAAAGGAGAAATAATATATTCTATCATTTAACGAAAGAAAAACGTAATACATGTGACTTAGTTGGCTTTTCTCCTGCATGAATAGACACAATCGCCTACTGTTTAACATAATTATACGTAACGGATGCTAGAGACAACTCTCACATCGCCTAGACAATATCACTTACTGTTTTTAAAAACAAAAGAGTCATTTAGCTTAATTATAACCTCTTTCTTCTATAATATAGGTTTATTTGGAAGAACATGATTTCTTAAGTACATGTGAATTCACGAATAATATGTTACCTTATCAAACCACGTACACGTGCATTGGGAATCAACACGTAATATAAGCAAAATATTCATGCAGGGTATATGAGGATGGAGAGGGGCATACTCTGCCCATCCTTTTCAGATTAGGGGGAGAGGTGCTGACCCAGTCAGTTCCTAATTTTTGATACTGCACGTACTCAAATCCATTTATCATGACAACGTCGTTTCCAAGGAAAGCTCTACGTGTATTTTGCGTCACTGAGTAATACATAATTTCATCAAGATCTATAATGAGCTCATGGGACTGTTCAACGGCTTAAAATCTCCATCGAATGAGGGAACACATTTCACAGTACCTTGCCCTAATAATTAACGGTCAACTAAAGCTCTCATTTAGAAAAAAACATAAAGGTAGGATAAACGAAAAGACAACTATGCATACACATACATACTGGTGAGAAACCGTTTAATATTAAATAACACAATTTATGAATATATTGTCCCTTTCGCGTATCAAGGAAGTGACCTAATTAGTTTAATTAACCGTTCAGGAGTTTACTGACGCTAGCTGTTGATATTGTCTTTAAGTACAGTACTGAAGCAATGGAAACTAGTAGGTGATATTTTCGCAGAGTTTAGTATTAACCGTATCCGATTTTTTTCACTGAGGACAGTACTGACACATGAGTTAAAAGAATACAATTATTATATTAAAACAGATCATTAAAACAAACTGCCGCTTAATTGCCCTACCTTCTTCTGGTTTTATAAACTACCAGCAGGTTTATGTTTGCATACAAGCATTTTATTTCTTACTTAAATATTGTGACTTGCGGAATACTCTTGTTATATTCTTAGTGATATTATCCAAGCATGTTCACATGTACAGGTGTTCAACACATAAATTGAGCAATCTTTTCGGGAAGGGTGGGTGAATGCGGGTGGGGGTGGGGTGGGGGTGAGTAAGGGTCGGGGGTGGAATACTCTGCCCATCACTCTCGGATTTCATTTGCGGCATACACACTGGTGAGAAACTGTTTAAGATTAAATATCACAGGTTATGAATATATCGTCACTTTCGAGTATCAAGGAAGTGACCGAAGTAATTTAGTTTGTCATTAAGAACTTTACTGACGCTATCTGTTGATATTGTCCTAGAGCACAGTAATGAGCGATGGAAGCTAGCAGGTGATAGTATTGCAGAGTTTAGTACTGACTGTATCCTTTTTTTTGCCCTGAGGACAGTATTGTCATATGATTTAAAACAATATAATTATTATATTAAAGCTGATCATTATTATATTAAAGCTGATCATATAAAATAGCCTATTGCTTTATAGCATACCTTTTTTCTGGCCTGAAGAAAGTTATTTCTTCGTCGACGCCATGTGGTTCCCGGGCAAGAATATATTGTTTCAGGTGCTACTTCAGTGGTGGCATTGATCGTGGCTCCAGCGAAAAATGGAGTGTTTACTAGAGAATTTCCAGCAACTCTGAAGTTCTGCAGGCAAGAAGGTTCTGGACACATTGTGCAAATTTTTATCTAGATGTTAATGAAGAGTGAGCCGGGTCGAATGTTCATTCCTGTTGGCGCCATATAACATGTTTGTGTTGGTGCGCCGTAAAACCCCAATTCAAATCAATTCATCTTCGTCTATTCTTTTTTCAGTAACACAAAAATGGTTCGTGCAAATGCATATATTACTATTTTTACGTGTCATATGCAGAATTATTCATTGTGTTGTATATGGGTGGGGTAATTCAGGTGTAAAAATCCTTAAAATATGCATAAATTGTAATTAAAAAGTATTAAAATAACTTTTAAGATTTTGCGTTGCAATATGCAATGTTTAGATCATGTATTTATGTGTAATACATAATCCAAATGTGTAATCATAATAAGTATTGCCATGACGCATACACCTAAAAAAGACTTTTGTTAAAAAAACCACATTAAACCGCACATTTCCTTTATCTAGAATTCTTTGGACTATGTGTCGTCTGTGCAATATATGTGTGTATCAGAACATGCTAATACTATTTATGTTGCAGTTACTTGGCATATGTCTCAACTTATCAGGCTTACTGAACACATATGTGCAATGCCATGAACATTGCTTAGTACTTCATTTCATCAATATATCATAACAATCCTTTATTCATATTATATTATTTAAATCATGTAGAAAGGTTGTAAATTACTGATTCTTACAAGTTTACACATATATTGTAAAAAATATTAACTAAACTAAATGCATAAAAATGTGTCAATAGTGGGTGGGCTAAATTGACTTCTAATTTGAAGCAAAATAGAGATTTTAAACTGATTTCAGTGCTAAAAAAGAGCTTATTTACGCTTTATGTAACTCAATGAATTGTAAACTTAAGCACATCTTTAAAAAGTACATCAATAATTATTCACACAAGCATGACATTCAAAAATGAACATCAAAAACTTATATGAAAGTGCTAGAATGATAACCTATTAATGTTCGATTTTTTTTTATATAAGCTACCTGTTCCAGATTGCTATCATGGAAAAATGTAATATATATACATTGCTCTTTTCAAAAAGTGATGGTAGAATTTGTCCCTTGAGTTGGTAACAATATCGAAAATTTTGGGTCCTGGCTCAAGGCCTATATATGCAAACATATATTGAAAATCAAAGGTAATATACCTCCCATGATCAGTGCTATACAAAGTGGTCTGTGGAACCTTATTTGAGCCAGACCGAATTACGACCACGTGTCCCTCATTACGTGGTCCCGCCTTAATACCATTAAGCGATGGGAAAGCTTATATTAGCAGGATGTTTAAAAACATGTTTTACTGAAATAACGCAATAACCTGTTTACAATTACCTATTAAATGTTTTAATTTTACAATATACACTTTTTTAAAGCCAAAATTAAGGTTTTATTCCATACCCCAGCCAACCCCGTTTTCACTTCTTGGAGACGGGGTAAGATGGGTATGAAAGTTGATACTCGGACCGCGTAATGTAATTCGGTCGAATTAAGGACACGTGTCTAATTCATTGAAAAAAACATATTAGGGACACATGTGGTCCAAGTGCGATGCATGTACTCATCAACCGTATTACGTACACAAGTGAACAATTGTATTTGTGCTTTATAAATACACGAGTTATTTAAGTATCACCAGAATGGTGGTATTCTATTTTTGTCACTAGGTAGCTACATAACTATCTAGATATTTGTAACGGTTTATCTAGATAACTACAAAATATTTAGATGTCTATCAGGGGCCATATCAACAGCTAGCATAAGAACTGACCTCTGGGGAAATATCAACAGCCAGCGTTTGAACATCCTTAGGGATGTTATCGACATCTAGCGATAGTACTATGCTAAGGGGCAATATCAACAGCTGGCGTTAGTACTGTCCTCTGGAGCCATATCAACTGCTAGTTTTAGTACTGTCCTAAGGGGCAATATCAACAGCTAGCGATAGTACAGTCCTCAGGGGCCATACCAACAGCCAGCGATAACACTGTCATCAGGGGCCATATCAACAGCCAACGTTAGTACTGTCCTTAGGGGCAATATCAACAGCTGGCGTAAGTAGTGTCCTCAGGGCCAATATCAACAGCTGTCGTTAGTACTGTCCTAATGGGCAATATCAACAGCTGGCGTAAGTAGTGTCCTCAGGGCCAATATCATAAGCTAGCATTAGTACTGTCCTCATGGGCAATATCAACAGCTGACGTAAGAACTGACCTCATGGGAATATCAACAGCCAGCGTTTAAACATCCATAGGGATATTATCTAAATCTAGCGATAGTACTATCCTAAGGGGCAATATCAACAACTAGCGTTAGTACTGTCCTCTGTGGCCATATCAACAGCTAGTTTTAGTAGCGTCCATAGGGGCAGTATCAACAGCTATCGGTCAATATCAACAGCTGGCGTTTGTACCGTCCTTAGGGGCAATATCAGCAGTTGGCGTTAGTACTGTCCTCAGAGGCCATATACACAGCTGGGTTTAGTATTGCCCTCTGGGGCAATATCAACAGCTTATTTTAGTACCGTTTCTAGGGGCAGTATCAACAGCTAGCGATAGTACTGTCCTAAGGGCCAATATCAACAGCTGGCGTTAGTAGTGTCCTCAGGTGCTATATCAACAGCTAGGTTTATTACTGTCCCAAGGGGCAATATCAACAGATTGGGTTAGTTCTATCTTAAGGGACAATATCAACAGCTGACGTTAGTACTGTCCTCTGTGGCCATATCAACAGCTAGTTTTAGTACCGTCCATAGGGGCAGTATCAACAGCTAGCGATAGTACTGTCCTATCGGTCAATATCAATAGCTGGCGTCTGTACCGTCCTTAGGGGCAATATCAGCAGTTGGCGTTAGTACTATCTTCAATGGCAATATCAACTGCCTGCGTTGGTATTGTCCTCAGTGGCAATATCAACAGCCAGCATTAGTACTGTCCTCTGTGTCCATATCAACTACAGTTTTAGTACTGTCTTAAGGGGCAATATCAGCAGCTAGCGATAGTACTGTCCTACCGGTCAATATCAACAGCTGGCGTTAGTACTGTCATTAGGGGCAATATCAACAGCTAGCGATAGTACTGTCCTAAGGGCCAATATCAACAGCTGGTGTTAGTACTGTCCTCAGGGGCTATATCAACAGCTAGGTGTATTACTGTCCTCAGGGGCAATATCAACAGCTAGGGTTAGTTCTATCTTAAGGGGCAATATCAACAGCTGACGTTAGTACTGTCCTCTGGGGCCATATAAACAGCTAGTTTTAGTACTGGCCCTAGGGCAATATCAGCAGCTATCGATAGTAAAGTCCTCAGGGACCATATCAACAGCTAGCGTTATTACTGTTCTTAGGGGCAATATCAACAGCTAGAATTAGTACTATCCTCAGGGGCCATATCAACAGCTAGGTAATTACTGTTCTAACGGCCATATCAACATCTAGCGTTAATATTGTTCTAAGGTGCATTATCAACAGCTAAGGTTATACAGGGCAATATCAGCTGGCGTTAGTACTGTCCTCTGGGGCCATATCAACAGCTAGTTTTAGTACCGTCCCAAGGGGCAATATCAACAGCTAGCGATAGTACTGTCCTAAGGGCCAATATCAACAGCTGGTGTTAGTACTGTCCTCAGGGTCAGGGGCTATATCAACAGCTGGGTTTATTACTGTCCTCAGGGGCAATATCAACAGCTAGGGTTAGTTCTATTTTAAGGGGCAATATCAACAGCTGACGTTAGTACTGTCCGCTGGGGCCATATGAACAGCTAGTTTTAGTACTGGCCCTAGAGCAATATCAGCAGCTATCGATAGTAAAGTCCTCAGGGGCCATATCAACAGCTAGCGTTATTACTGTTCTTAGAGACAACATCATAGCTGCGTTTAGTACTGTCCTCAGGGGCAATATCAATGGCCTAATAATATCATAAGGGGCAATATCAACACCTAGAATTAGTACTATCCTCAGGGGCCATATCAACAGTTAGCGTTATTACTGTTCTAAGGGGCAATATCAGCAGCTAGGTTTAGGACTATCCTAAGGGGTAATATCAACAGCTGGCGTTAGTACTGTCTTTAGGGGCAATATCAACAGCTAGCGTTAGTATCATCTTATGTATGAGGATGGAGAGGGACATTACCTGCCCATCATTTTCAGATTAGGGGGAGAGGTGCTGACCCAGTCAGTTCCTAATTTTTGATACTGCATACATGCGTCGACCATGACATTGCGTTGTGTGATGGTATTATCACATAATGCGTACACGTCACATATTGCGTATTGAATTTGACGCATTATATGAATAATCATATTCACCGTCGTTTCCAAGGAAAGCTCTACGTGTATTTTGCGTCACTGATTAATACATAATTTCATCAAGATCTATAATGAGCAAAAGGGACTGTTCAATGACTTAAAATCTCCATCGAAGGAGGGCGCACGTGTCACAGAACCTTGCCCTAATATGTAACGGTCAATTAAAGCTCTCATTTAGAAAAAAACATAAAGGTAGGGTAAACGAAAAGACGACTATGCATACACATACACACTGGTGAGAAACAGTTTAATATTAAATATCACAAGTTATGAATATATTGTCCCTTTCGCGTATCAAGGAAGTGACCTAATCAATTTAATTAACCGTTCATGAGTTTACTGACGTTAGCTGTTGATATTGTCTTTAAGTATAGTACTGAGACAATGGAAGCTAGTAAGTAATATTTTCGCAGAGTTTAGTATTAACCGTATCCGGGTTTTTTTTCACTGAGGACAGTATTGACACATGATTTAAAAGAAAACAATTATTATATTAAAGCAGATCATTAAAAACAAACTGTCGCTTATTTGCCCTACTTTCTTCTGGCTTTATAAACTACCAGCAGGTTTATGTTTGTACAAGCATTTTATTTCTTACTTAAATATTGTGACTTGCGGAATACTCTTGTTATATTCTTAGTGATATTATCCAAGCATGTTCACATGTACAGGTCATCAACACATAAATTAAGCAAACTATTCGGAAAGGGTGGGTGAATGCGGGTGGGGTCGGGTCGGGTGTATGGGGTGGAATACTCTGCCCATCACTCTCGGATTTCATGTGCGGCATACACACTGGTGAGAAACCGTTTAAGATTAAATATCACAGGTTATGAATATATCGTCACTTTCGAGTATCAAGGAAGTGACCGAAGTAATTTAGTTTGTCATTAAGAACTTTACTGATGCTATCTGTTGATATTGTCCTAGAGCACAGTACTGAGCGATGGAAGTTAGCAGGTGATATTATTTCAGAGTTTAGTACGGACTGTATTACTCTAGTTATTATAGATTTTAAGGTCAAACAAATTTCAACAGAAATTATTATTTTTTTAACCGAAAGGTCATATGTTACACATTCACAGAAAAAAATTCCGGAAAAATCGCATCGGTGCATTTTGAGATATTTGATCTTAAATTCATCAATTTTGATACAAAAATGCAATGACCCCATGAGCACACCGTAGATGATTTTCTTCAAGTGACACGCTAGTCGCTATGACGTAACGACTATGACGTAGCGACAAGTATGACGTAAGCAAAATATTCGGGTGTGTTATGGGAGGGTGAGGGAATATACTCTGCCCACTATTCTCAGATTAGGCAATAGAGGCAGCATACTCGTACACACTGGTGAGAAACCGTTTAAAGATTAAATATCACAGGTTTTGAATATATCACTTTCGCTCATCAAGGAAGTGACCAAAGCCGAAAATGTTGCCCTCAGGACTATACCCACACTAGCTGTTCACATTGACCCTGAGGTCAGTACTCACGGTAAATGGCTGTAGATATTGCACCTGAGGAAAGTAGTACTATTATCTGTCAATATTGCCCCTGAGGACAGTATAAACGACATCTGTCAATTCCTTAGTGCGGTCTTTAGTGACAAAACAAACATTATCTGTCAATTAAGTCCCAAGCAACAATTTCGGCGCCATCTGTCAATAAGGTCCATATAAACAATACTGACGTCATCTGTCAATAAGGTCCCTTTCAACAATACTGACGCCGTCTGTCAATTAGGTCCCTATAGACAATATGAACTCCATCTGTCAATAAGGTCTCTATGGACAATACCCACACCATCTGGCACTAAGGTACCTATACGCAATTCACACTTCATTTATCAACAAGGTCCCTATGGACAATTATGACGTCATCTACCAATACGGTCCGTTTCAACAATACTTACGCCATGTGTCAATAAAGACAACACGGACTACGTCTGTCAACAGTAACCTCCTTTCAGATCATATTGACGCCGTCTGTCAATACATTCCTTATTGACAAAACAAACACCATCTGTCAATAAGGTCCATTAAGACAATACTGACTCTATCGGCCAATAAGGTCCCAATCAACACTACTGACACCATCTCTCAATAAGGTCCCTATAGACAATAATGACACAATCTTTCAATAAGGTCCCAAAATAAAAAAAACTGATGCCACATGTCACTATTGTCCCTATTTGCTATAGATCTGTCAATAAGGTGCCTATGCACAATACAGACTCGATCCGTATAGACCACACTAACTCCATGTATCGATAACGTCGTTATTGACCAAACAAGCACACTCTCTCAATAAGTTCCTGATAGAAATACTGAGGCTATCTGTCAATAAGGTCCCAATCAACAATGATGGCAAAATCTGTCAATAAGGTCCATATATACAACACTGAAGCGATCTGTCAATAAGGTATCTATCAACAATATTGACGCCATCTGCCGATAAGATACCCTATCAACAGTAATGACGCCACCTGTAAATATGGTCCGTATAGACCATACTGACGTCATCTGGCGATAACGTCCCTATTGAAAATACTGACACCATCTGTCAAAAAAGTCCCTATAGACAGTGTGTACGTTATCTGTCAATACGGTCCTAATAGTCAATATAGGCACAATCCATCAATTGGTACCCTATATACAATAAGAACTCCATATGTCAATAAGGTTTCTTTGGACACTACCAACATCATCTGTCACTAAGGTACCTGTATCCAATACAAACTTCATTTGTCAACAATGTACCTATGTACAATAATGACGCCATCCATCAATAAGTTTCCTTTCAACAATATTTACGCCATGCGTCAATATGTTCTCTATAGACAGCACAGACTATGTCTGTCAATAACGAACCTACAGACCATACTGGCGCAATCTGTCAATCTGTCAATAAGGTTGATGTTGACAAAACATACGGCATCTGTCATTAATGCCCCTATCGACAATACAGACGCCATCTGTCACTAATGCCCCTATAGACAATACTGACGCCATCTGACAATAAGGTCGCAATAGACAATATAGACGCCATCTGTCAAGAAGGTTCCTATAGACAATACATACGGCATCTGTCATTAATGCCCCTATCGACGAAACAGACGCCATCTGTCACTAATGCCCCTATAGACAACACTGACGCCATCTGACAATAAGGTCGCAATAGACAATATAGACGCCATCTGTCAAGAAGGTCCCTATAGACAATACATACGGCATCTGTCATTAATGCTCCTATCGACAATACAGACGCCATCTGACACTAATGCCCCTATAGACAATACTGACGCCATCTGCCAATAAGGTCGCAATAGACAACACAGACGACATCTGCCAAAAATGTCCCTTTAGACAATACAGGCGTCATCTGCCATTAAGACCCCTATAGACAATACAGACAGCATCTGTCAATAAGGTCCCTATTGACAACATAGACGGCATCTGTCAATAATACACATATGGACAATACAGACGGCATCTTTCAATAAGATCTTTATAGACAATACAGATGACATCTGTCAATAAGCTTCCTATAGACAATACAGACGACATCTGTCAATAAGGTCCCTATAGACAATACAGTCGGCGTCTGTCAATAAGGTCCCTATAAACAGTACAGACGGCATCCGTCAATAATTCACCTTCAGACAATACTGACGCATTCTGTCAATAAGGTCCCTATAGAAAATACTTACGCCATCTATCAATAAGGTTCCTATAGACAATACACACGGCATCTGTCAATAAGGTCCCTAAAGACAGTACAGACGGCTTCTGTCAATAAGGTCCCTACAGACAAAACAGTTGATTTCTATCAATAAGGTCCCTATAAACAGTACAGACGGCATCTGTCGACAATGCACCTACAGACAATACTGACGCATTCTGTCAAAAAGGTCCCTATAGACATATAGAGGCCATCTGTCGATAAGGTCCGTATAGCCAAAAAAAACAGCATCTGTCAATAATGCCCCTACAGACAATACAGACGGCATCTGTCAATTAGGTCCTTTTAAACAATACAGACGGCATCTGTCAATAAGGTCCCTATAGAAAATAGGCGGCATCTGTCAATAAGGGCCCTATGGACAACACATACGACATCTGCCAATAAGGTTCCTATGGACAATACAGACAGCATCTGTCAATAATGCCCCTACAGACAAAACAGACGGTATCTGTCAATAAGTTCCTTATAAACAATACAGACGGCATCTGTCAATAAGGTCCCTATAGACAATATAGGCGGCATCTGTCAATCAGGGCCCTATGGACAACACATACGATATCTGTTATTAAGGTCCCTATTGACAATACAGACGGCATCTGTCAATAAGGTCCCTATAGACAAAACTTACGCCATCTGTCAATAAGGTCCCGATAAACAGTACAGACGGCATCTGTCAATAATGCCGCTACACATAATACATACGGCATCTTTCAATAAGCTCCATATGGACAAAACAGACGGCATCTGTCAATAAGATCCTACAGACAATACTTACGCCATCTGTCAATAAGGTCCCTATAAACAGTACAGACGGCATCTGTCAATAATGCCGCTACAGATAATACACACGGCATCTTTCAATAAACTCCCTATAGACAATCCAGACGGCATCTGTCAATAAGGTTCATATAGACAATATAGGCGGCATCTGTCAATAAGGCCCCTATGGACAACACATACGACATTTGTCAATAGGGTCACTATGGACAATACAGACGGCATCTGTCAATATGGTCCCTATAGACAGTACATACGGCATCTGTCAATAATGCCGCTACACATAATACATACGGCATCTTTCAATAAGCTCCCTATAGACAATACAGACGGCATACGTCAATAAGGTCCCTATAGACAATATAGGCGGCATCTGTCAATAAGGCCCCTATGGACAATACAGACGACATCTGTCAATAAGATCCCTATGGACAATACAGACGGCATCTGTCACTAATGCATCTATAGATTATACTTACGCCATCTGTCAATAAAGTCCCTATATACAGTACAGACGGAATCTGTCAATAAGGTCCCTATAGACAGTACAGACGGTATCTGTCAATAAGGTCCCTATAGACAAAACATACGGCATCTGTCATTAATGCCCCTATCGGCAATATAGGCGGCATCTGTCAATAAGGCCCCTATGGACAACACAGGCGACATCTGTCAATAAGGTCCCTATAGACAATACATATGGCATCTGTCAATAACGTCCCTATAGACAATACAGACGGCATATGTTAATAAGTTCCCTAACAATACAGACGGCATCTGTCAATATGGTCCCTATAGACAGTACATACGGCATCTGTCAATAATGCCGCTACACATAATACATACGGCATCTTTCAATAAGCTCCCTATAGACAATACAGACGGCATCCGTCAATAAGGTCCCTATAGACAATATAGGCGGCATCTGTCAATAAGGCCCCTATGGACAACACAGACGACATCTGTCAATAAAATCCCTATGGACAATACAGACGGCATCTGTCATTAATGCATCTATAGATTATACTTACGCCATCTGTCAATAAAGTCCCTATATACGGTACAGACGGAATCTGTCAATAAGGTCCCTATAGACAGTACAGACGGTATCTGTCAATAAGGTCCCTATAGACAAAACATACGGCATCTGTCATTAATGCCCCTATCGGCAATATAGGCGGCATCTGTCAATAAGGCCCCTATGGACAACACAGGCGACATCTGTCAATAAGGTCCCTATAGACAATACATATGGCATCTGTCAATAACGTCCCTATAGACAATACAGACGGCATATGTTAATAAGTTCCCTATAACAATACAGACGGCATCTGTCAATAAGGTCCCTATAGACAGTATAGGCGGCATATGTCAATAAGGTCCCTACAGACAATACAGGCTTCATCTGTCAATAAGGTCCCTATAAACAGTACATACAGCATCTGTCAACATTTTTTCTATTGACAAACATCCGTCATTTGTCAATAAGGTCCCTATAAACAATACACACGGCATCTGTCAATAAGGTCCCTACAGACAATACAGACGCATTCTGTCAAGAAGGTCCCTATAGACCATACAGGCGACATCTGACATTAAGGTGCCTACAGACAATACATACGGCATCTTTAATAAGCTACCTATAGACAATACAGACTGCCTCTGTCAATAAGGTCCCTATAGACAATATAGGCGGCATCTGTCAATAAGGCCTCTATGGACAACACAGACGACATCTGTCAAAAATGTCCCTATGGACAATACAAACGGCTTCTGTCAATAACGACCCTATAGACAATACAGACGGCATCTATTAATAAGGTCCATATAAACAGTACAGACGGCATCTGTCAATAATGCCGCTACAGATAATACATACGACATCTTTCAATAAGCTCCCTATAGACAATACAGACGGCATCTGCCAATAAGTTTATACTGTTTATAGGGACCTTATTGACAGATGGCGGAAGTATTGTCTATAGGACCTTATTGGCAGATGCCGTCTGTATTGTCTATAGGGACGTTATTGACAGGTGCCGTCTATATTGTTTATAAGGACCTTATTGACAGATGCCGTCTATATTGTCTGTAGGGGCATTATTGACAGATATCGACTGTATTGTCTGTAGGGACCTTATTGACAGAAGCCTTATATATTGTCTGTAGGGACATTATTGACAGATGCCGTGTGTATTGTCCATAGGAACCTTATTGATAAATGACGTAAGTTTTGTCTATAGGGACCTTATTGACTGAATACGTCAGTATTGTCTAAAGGTGCAATACTGACAGATGCCGTCTGTACTGTTTATATGGACCTTATTGACAAACGTCGACTGTATTGTCTGTAGGGACCTTATTGATAGATGTCGTCTGTATTGTCTATAGGAACCTTATTGACAGATGCCGTCTGTATTTTCTATAAAGACCTTATTGAAAGATGCCGTCTGTATTGTCCATAAGGGCATTATTGACAGATGCCGTCTCTGTTGTCCATAGGGACATTATCGACAGATGCTGGCTGTATTGTCTATAGGGGTCTTATTGACAGATGACGCCTGTATTGTCTAAAGAGACCTTATTGACAGATGCCATCTGTATTGTATATTGCGACCTTATTGGCAGATGGCGTCAGTATTGTCTATAGGGGTAATATTGACAAGTGCCGTCTGTACTGTTTATAATGACCTTATTGTATTGACAGATGCCGTCTGTATTGTCTATAGGGACCTTATTGGCACATGCCGTCTGTATTGTCTGTAGGGACCTTATTGTCAGATGCCGTCTGTATTGTCTATAGGGACCTTATTGACAGATGCCGTCTGTATTGTCTGTAGAGGCATTAGTGACAGATGGCGTCTGTATTTTCGATAGGGGCATTAATGACAGATGCAGTATGTACCGTTTATAGGGACCTTATTGACAGATGCCGTCTGTACTGTCTATAGGGACCTTATTGACAGATGGCGTCTGTATTATGTATAGGGACCTTATTGACAGATGCCGCCTGTATTGTCTATAGGGACCTAATTGACAGATGCCGTCTGTACTGTCTATAGGGACCTTATTGACAAAAGTCGTCTGTATTATGTATAGGGACTTTATTGACAGATACCGTCTGTATTGTCTATAGGGACATTATTGACAGATGCCGTCTGTATTATGTATAGGGACCTTATTGACAGATGGCGTAAGTATTGTCTATAGAGACCTTATTGACAGATGCCGTCTGTATTGTATATTGCGACCTTATTGGCAGATGGCGTCAGTATTGTCTATAGGGGTAATATTGACAAGTGCCGTCTGTACTGTTTATAATGACCTCATTGACAGATGCCGTCTGTATTGTCTATAGGGACCTTATTGGCACATGCCGTCTGTATTGTCTGTAGGGACCTTAATGTCAGATGCCGTCTGTATTGTCTATAGGGACCTTATTGACAGATGCCGTATATATTGTCTGTAGGGGCATTAGTGACAGATGGCGTCTGTATTTTCGATAGGGGCATTAATGACAGATGCCGTATGTACCGTTTATAGGGACCATATTGACAGATGCCGTCTGTACTGTCTATAGGGACCTTATTGACAGATGGCGTCTGTATTATGAATAGGGACCTAATTGACAGATGCCGCCTGTATTGTCTATAGGTACCTTATTGACAAAAGTCGTCTGTATTATGTATAGGGACTTTATTGACAGATGCCGTCTGTATTGTCTATAGGGACCTTATTGACAGATGCCGTCTGTATTATGTATAGGGACCTTATTGACAGATGCCGTCTGTATTGTCTATAGGAACCTTATTGACAGATGGCGTAAGTATTGTCTATAGGGACCTTATTGACAGATGCCGTCTGTATTATGTATAGGGACCTTATTGACAGATGCCGTCTGTATTGTCTATAGGGACCTTATTGACAGATGGCGTAAGTATTTCTATAGGGACCTTATTAGAATGCGTCAGTATAGTCTATAGGTGCATTATTGACAGATGCCGTCTGTATTGTTTATAGGGACCTAATGACAGATGCCGACTGTATTGTCTGTAAGGACCTTATTGACAGATGCCGTATGTACAATCTGTAGGAACCTTATTGATAGATGGCGTAAGTATTGTCTATAGGGACCTTATTGACAGAATGCGTCAGTATTGTCTAAAGATGCATTATTGACAGGTGCCGTCTGTACTGTTTATAGGGACCTAATGACAGATGCCGACTGTATTGTCTGTAAGGACCTTATTGACAGATGCCGTATGCACTGTCTATAGGAACCTTATTGATAGATGGCGTAAGTATTGTCAACATGGACCTTATTGACAGATGCCGACTGTATTGTCTGTAAGGACCTTATTGACAGATGCCGTATGCACTGTCTATAGGAACCTTATTGACAGATGGCGTCAGTATGGTCCGTTATTGACAGACATAGTCTGTGTTGTCTATAGAGAGCATATTGACGCATGGCGTAAATATTGTTGAAAGGGATCCTATTGATAGATGGCGTCATTATTGTACTCAGGTAGATTGTTGACAAATGAAGTTTGTATTGGATACAGGTACCTTAGTGACAGATGATGTTGGTATTGTCCAAAGAAACCTTATTGACAGATGGAGTTCATATTGTATATAGGGTACCAATTGATGCATTGTGCCTATATTGACTATAAGGACCGTATTGACAGATTACGTACACAGTGTCTATAGGGACCTTTTTGACAGATTGTTTCAGTATTTTCAATAGTGACATTATCGCCAGATGACGTCAGTATGGTCTATACGGACCATATTTACAGGTGGCGTCATTACTATTGATAGGGTATCTTATCGACAGATGGCGTCAATATTGTTGATATATCCCGTCAGTATTGTATATATGAACCTTATTCACAGATTTTGCCATCATTGTTGATTGGGACCTTATTGACAGATAGTCTCAGTATTTCCTATCAGAAACTTATTAAGACAGTGTGCTTGTTTGGTCAATAACGACGTTATTGATACATGGAGTTTGTGTGGTCTATATGGGTCGAGTCTGTATTGTGCATAGGGACCTTATTGACAGATGGCGTCAGATTTTGCCATCATTGTTGATTGGGACCTTATTGACAGATAGCCTCAGTATTTCTATCAGGAACTTATTGAGAGAGTGTGCTTGTTTGGTCAATAACGACGTTATCGATACATGGAGTTAGTGTGGTCTATACGGATCGAGTCTGTATTGTGCATAGGCACCTTATTGACAGATCTATAGCAAATAGGGACAATCAGTTTTTTTATCTTGGGACCTTATTGAAAGATTGTGTCATTATTGTCTATAGAGACCTTATTGAGAGATAGTGTCAGTATTGTTGATTGGGACCTTATTGGCAGATAGAGTCAGTATTGTCTTAATGGACCTTATTGACAGATGGTGTTTGTTTTGTCAATACGGACTTTATTGACAGACGGCGTCAATATGATCTGAATGGACGTAGTCTGTGTTGTCTTTATGGACCTTATTGACACATGGTGTAAGTATTGTTGAAACGGACCGTATTGGTAGATGGCGTCATGATTGTCCATAGGGACCTTGTTGATAAATGAAGTGTGTATTGAGTACAGGTACCTTAGTGACAGATGGTGTGGGTATTGTCCATAGAGACCTTATTGACAGATGGCGTTCATATTGTCTATAGGGACCTAATTTACACACGGCGTCAGTATTGTTGAAAGGGATCTTATTGACAGATGACGTCAGTATTGTGTATATGGACCTTATTGACAGATGGCGCCGGAATTGTTGCTTGGGACTTAATTGACAGACAATGTTTGTTTTGTCACTAAGGACCTCACTAAGGACCTTATTGACATATGTTGTTTATACTGTCCTCAGGGGCAATATCGACAGATAATCTTACTACTTTCCTCAGGTGCAATATCTACAGCCAGTTACCGTTAGTACTGTCCTCAGGGGCAATGTGAACAGCTAGTGTCGGTATAGTCCTGAGGACAAAATTATCGGCTTTGGTCACTTCCTTGATGAGCGAAAGTGATATATTCAAAACCTGTGATATTTAATCTTAAACGGTTTCTCACCAGTGTGTACGAGTATGCTGCCTCTATTCCCTAATCTGATAATAGTGGGCAGAGTATATTCCCCCACCCTACCACAACACACCCGGATATTTTGCTTACTTTATGTGTGAATCACCTATACATGTGAACATGCTTGAAATAATAGAAATAGGTATAGAAATCGAATACGAATTGCAGCTTTCACAGAACAAAGTAAACCCCAAAACACGCAAACAGACAAACAAGAAGGCAAAAGTAATAATAAATGCAAACAACATCACTAACACAAAAGGGTTAACAATAATAAGAACTAAGAATATAACAATAATTTTCACGAAGTCACACTTTACTTAAGAGATCAAATGCTTGCATAAAAACCTACTGGTAACTTATACAGCCAGAAGAAAGGTATGCTATTAAGCAATAGGCTATTTTATATGATTAGCTTTAATATAATAATGATCAGCTTTAATATAATAATTATATTTTTTTTAAATCATGTGACAATACTGTCCTCAGGGCAAAAAAAGGATATAATCAGCACTGAACTCTGCAATAATATCACCTGCTAGCTTCCATCGCTTCAGTACTGTGCTCTAGGACAATAACAGATAGCGTCAGTAAAGTTCTTAATGACAAACTAGATTACTTCGGTCACTTCCTTTATACGCGAAAGTGACGATATATTCATAACCTGCGATATTTAATCTTAAACGGTTTCTCACCAGTGTGTATGCCGCACATGAAATCCGAGAGTGATGGGCAGAGTATTTCCCGCCCCAACCCCCCCCCCCACCCTCCCCACCCCTCCTCACCGCACCCCATCCACCCGCCCTTCCCGATAAGTTTGCTTACTTTATGTGTTGATCACCTGTACATGTGAACATTCTTGGATAATATCACTAAGAATATAACAAGAGTATTCCGCAAGTCACAATATTTAAGTAAGAAATAAAATGCTTGTACAAACATAAACCTGCTGGTAGTTTATAAAGCCAGAAGAAAGTAGGGCAAATAAGCGACAGTTTGTTTTTAATGATCTGCTTTAATATAATAATTGTTTTCTTTTAAATCATGTGTCAATACTGTCCTCAGTGAAAAAAAAACCGGATACGGTTAATACTAAACTCTGCGAAAATATCACCTACTAGCTTCCATTGTTTCAGTACTATACTTAAAGACAATATCAACAGCTAACGTCAGTAAACTCATGAACGGTTAATTAAATTGATTAGGTCACTTCCTTGATACGCGAAAGGGACAATATATTCATAACTTGTGATATTTAATATTAAACTGTTTCTCACCAGTGTGTATGTGTATGCATAGTCGTCTTTTCGTTTACCCTACCTTTATGTTTTTTTCTAAATGAGAGCTTTAATTGACCGTTAAATATTAGGACAAGGTTCTGTGACACGTGCGCCCTCCTTCGATGGAGATTTTAAGCCGTTGAACAGTCCCTTTTGCTCATTATAGATCTTGATGAAATTATGTATTAATCAGTGACGCAAAATACACGTAGAGCTTTCCTTGGAAACGACGGTGAATATGATTATTCATATAATGCGTCAAATTCAATACGCAATATGTGACGTGTACGCATTATGTGATAATACCATCACACAATGCAATGTCATGGTCGACGCATGTATGCGACTGCCGCGTTATATAACTTAAAAGAGTATGAGAGTAGACCTTTGGAAACGACAGAACACGATACATATGCATTTGACTGTTCATGAAGGTAGTGAAATATGCTAGCTACCGCTCACTCACCCAAGTGTCGGGTATAGCAGAACTCAGTATTCATAAAACAATAGTATATACGTTTAACCGTCCCAGTAACTAACAAAAGTGTATGCCCCGAAGAGCAAAATAAACAAAATGGAATTTAGTTGCTCCAGCGGTTATGAAGCCTGCGTATCAAAAGTAACAGCCGAAAGACTCAATTAAAAAGCAGACAACATATCCTATGAGTGGTTAAACAATACCCATAGCCTTTTATCGGCCGGAGTAGTGGAACCACCGAATCGAAAATTAAGTGTAGAAAATAAAAGCAATTGAAAATGTACCACCGAAATCTAAATATAAATATCGGGCTCCAATCTCCAAAGATCAAATAAATAGCATTGCGTCAGACCCGTAACTACGCTGAGACATAGAAGCACGCACGAACGCACTTACGCACGCACTTACGCACGCACTTACGCACGCACGCACGACGCACGCACGCACGCACGCACGCACGCACACACACACACACACATACACACATACACACACACATACATACTTTCACACATACATACTTTCATATATACATACATGAAGATAAATAAAACTAAACAAATAATTAAACACAACAATCATGTTCAATCACAATGTTATTGATTCTTGAACCAGAGACTACTTTTTCTGTAATCGGGAAAGTAATGAGATATGGCTTCTAATTGACAATTAATTAATTATATCTCTATAAGTGAAAAGCAACATATAACTGTAATAGGACATATATAATACCACCAAGCATCAGACATACCAATGATATCAAAATAAGGAAATCATGTACACACTTGAAGACATTCTTAACCGATAGTGAAAACTAGTTCATTTAATGATATTAGTATATGCAAACATATATTGAAAATCAAAGGTAATATACCTCTCATGATCAGTGCAATACAAAGTGGTATGTGGAACCGTATTTGAGCCAGACAGAATTACGCACACGTGCCACTCATTACGTGGTCCCGCCTTAATACCATTAAGCGATGGGAAAGCTTATATTAGCAGGATTTTATAACGGATATTTTTGGCAATAAAACACGTTAAAAAAAATGTTTTACTAAAATAACGCGATAACCTGTTTACAATTACCTATTAAATGTTTTAATTTTACAATAATCACCTTTTTAAAGACAAAATTAAGGTTTTATTTCATACCCCAACCAACCCCGCTTTCACTTCTTGGAGACGGGGTTAGATGGGTATGAAAGTTAATACTCGGACCGCATAATGTAATTCAGTCGAATTAAGGACACGTGTATAATTCGTTGGGAAAAGCATATTAGGGACACATGTGGTCCAGGTCAATGCATGTACTCACCGACCATATTACGTACACAAGTGAATAATTTGTATTTGTACTTTATAAATACACGAGTTATTTAAGTATCACCAGAATGGTAGTATTCTATTTTTGTCACTAGGTAGCTACCTAACTATCTAGATATTTTAACGTTTTATCTAGATAACTGCAAAATATCTATGTCTATCAGGGGCCATATCAACAGCTTGGGTTAGTACTGTCCTCAGGGGCAATATCAACAGCTAGCGTAAGAACTGACCTCAGGGAAAATATCAACAGCCAGCTTTTAATCATCCATAGGGATATTATCAACATCTAGCGATAGTACTATCCTAAGGGGCAATATCAACAGCTGGCGTTAGCACTGTCCTCTGGAGCCATATCAACTGCTAGTTTTAGTACTGCCCTAAGGGCCAATATCAACAGCTAGCGATAGTACTGTCCTCAGGGGGCCCTATCAACAGCCAGCGATAACACTGTCCTCAGGGGCCATATCAACAACCAACGTTAGTACTGTCCTTAGGGGCAATATAATCAGCTGGCGTAAGTAGTGTCCTCGGGGCCAATATCAACAGCTGTCGTTAGTACTGTCCTCATAGACAATATCAACAGCTGGCGTAAGTAGTGTCCTCAGGGCCAATATCATCAGCTAGCAATAGTACTGTCCTCATGGGCAATATCAACAGCTAGCGTAAGAACTGACCTCATGGGAATATCAACAGCCAGCGTTTAAACATCCATAGGGATATTATCTAAGACTAGCGATAGTACTATCCTAAGGGGCAATATCAACAGCTAACCTTAGTACTGTCCTCTGTGGCCATATCAACTGCTAGATTTAGTACTCTCCTAAGGGGCAGTATCATCAGCTAGCGATAGTACTGTCCTATTGGTCAATATCAACAGCTGGCGTTAGCACTGTCCTTAGGGGCAATATCAGTAGTTGGCGTTAGTACTGTACTCAGAGGCCATATAAACAGCTAGGTTTAGTACTGTCCTCTGGGGCCATATCAACAGCTAGTTCTAGTACCGTCCCTAGGGGCAGTATCAACAGCTAGTGATAGCACTGTCCTAAGGGCCAATAGCAACACCTGGCGTTAGTAGCTCAGGGGCTATATCAACAGCTAGGTTTATTACTGTCCTCTGGGGCCATATCAACAGCTAGATTTAGTACCGTCCCTAGGGACTGTATCAACAGCTAGCGATAGTACTGTCCTCGGTCTATATCAACAGCTAGGTTTATTACTGTCCTCAGGGGCCAT